>JANBSU010000020.1:0-145786 GCA_027578835.1 Coemansia sp. RSA 2050 | reverse complement strand
TGCACAAAGCCAGCACACATGTTTGCCTACGTAATGGCTGCGTCGTTCGTTTCCGCTGCCCAAGCACAGGCAAGCTGCTTCAAAGAACAAAAAAGAAAAGACCACCCTCTTACCACCCACCAGAAGCAAGATTTTCAAAGTCTTCCTTATAGGCCCCCTTGAAAAAAACCACTTTTATTTTTAAAAATGCCCTACTCTTCGATTGTATACTTGGAAGCACACAGCCTAAGCTCCGTCCCCGCAATAGCCAAGACACGCTGCAGGCCGCCCACAACATCAAAGTCTCTGACACCTGCAGCAGTGCCCAGTGTATCAATGAGCTCTGGCCAATGCCTCAGAACTGCCACTCTGAATGGGTTCGCAGGGTCCTTCGACGTAGCCAGCTGCGACATATGGCCCAGACAGGCAACCAAGGAAGCACGCCACGACGACGTCACCACCAAGCTGCGCTTGCCCTCAGCCGACGATAGGTCCGGAGTATTTTGCGCTGAAACAACTCTTACACAACGCCTATACGAGTGATCCGCCACATCCGAGCCCTCCTCAGCAACACCACTGTTTCCGTACTGCATAAACACAGAGCGAGCAAGCACAGCCAGCCGGTCATCAACCTCGTCAGCCGCAGCCTGGCGCTCAGCAACAACCGACATAGGCACACAGTCCTGCTCACGCTTCAATGGATAGGCCACACCCATAGCGTCCAAGTGCATGCGCTGAAGAATATGCAATTCAACCAATACACTGCCAGTTTCCTGTTTCAGCAAGCTAGGCATAGTCGGCATAACACCCATCTCCACCAACCGGCGACGAACCTTGCGACTCATATTGAACCTATGTGCGAATGCCCTGGACTGATCAAGGCAGTCCAACAGTATAAACAAGTGGTGCGCCGACAAGTGACAGTAAAGGTCATCGCTCCCAGCCATAGTCCCTCCACCGCTATCGACATTAGCTCCAAACAACTCGCCCAGCGTCTGGATCAGCAGCAGTTGCAAAATACACTTGAGCGTAATGTGCATGTAGTCGGGCTTGCCATCCGCCGACTCCGACACCGTGCTACCAGCGCGCGGCAGCGGCTTCGCAGACACATTAATAGGCATCACAACGCCCTCCACAACCGGCGTCGATGGCGCAGTGGATGGGCTAGGCGTATCATTCCCATCCGTCGATGACAACAGCGACGCCGCACTACCAGTGGTGCGCAAGGGGCTGGGCCGATTAGCCGCGTGCGCCTGAGTACTAGGCGTTTTCCTAACCGCCGGCGACACGGGCAGCAATACCGAGCCGCCCGAGCCAGGAGCCCCTGTGGTGCCATTACTCACCCGCTGCTCGGCCTCCCACGATGCGCCCGCAATAGTAAATAGCTCGCGGGGCTGCGACCAATTGAAAAGCCGGACCAACGTCTCACATACCATACCCCAGGCCTCGTCATCCAATTTGGCATGATTACCGCGCACAAGGTCCTGCAAACAAGACGTGCCAATCTTGCCCAAGATCTCCGACGGCTGCGCAATACACATAACCAGCAGCTCCAGAACCTCCGCCATCATGGCATTCGACAAGTGCGTCGGGTAGTATCTTGAAAACAGCGCAATTAAGTGCCTCAGCGCCTTGATCAGCGTCGTCGAAAACCACAGCTCCAAGTCATCCACTGTGGCAAATCTACGCGACGCCGACGGATCACGCAAGTCAGCAAACATCGCAAACACCAGGTCCCGCAGCACACTGCCCCACATCCCCCGCGAAAAGTGCTGCCCATGCCCCATAAACAGTTTGAAAAACGAATCTAGCGCCCGCGTCCGCACCTCCAAGTCCTCGGTGTGCATCACAACCTCATGCAGCGCCCGCAACACAGGCATCCACACCCGGTACAGCGGCTGGTCGTCAAGCGAGATGTTCTCCGCCATCGAGTAGCTAGGGTGCGCCAGCACCTGCTTCCCCAGCGCAATCGCCGCCACGTACAGCGTATCGATAGCCCCGAGAGCAAAGCGCGGGCGCCGAGCAGCAGCCCCAACAGCGAATTCATTCAGGCAGTCAATGAGTTCATGGAAGTACTCGATGCCAGCTACCGACACAACCTCAACCATCTCATGCTCCCCACTTCCTGAGTTAGAGCCACGCTGAGGTTCGCTAATTGACTGCGCGCGCGCTGTAGCCAGCATCCACATCTGAGGGCCATGCTGCTCAGCGCAGGCCTTAGCAATGAGGAATCCCATCTCAGCGATAGAGTCATTGCTATCGCGGGCGGCAATCTGCGCGACATTCAAAATGGCCTTCCACCCGCTTCGAATATGCAGCGCCGCCGCCTGCACGATCTGGTGCACGCAACGCAGAACCATGTCCTTAACCATGACATCCACAACAACTACAGCCGATCGAGGTCGCTGAACACCGCCATCAGCCGAGGGCGAGGGGCTAGCTTCAGGAACATATCCCTCAAGGATATCAGCAAACGGCCTCAAAAACTCCTTTTGGAACGCAAAGTGCGGCAGCTCCTCCTTCTCCAAAAACTTCATACTGAGCTGCCGCAGCGAGTCCAAAGCAAACAGCGCCGCCCTCGTATCAGAATACGCTCCAACCCTATCGAACAAGGGACCCAAAATCGCCCAGATCTGCGACCACTCCACGCGAATACGCCCCATGTTGTAATACGAGATCTCCACGATCTTTGTCAGCGAAAACAGCCGCGAAGAGGCCATCGCTCCCTGCCCACGGGCTGCTGACCCACGCCGCATATGTCCCTGCTTTTGCTGAGCATTGCCACCGTCCTCACGAAAGGCCGCTGTAAGCTCGCTCCACGCAACCCGCGACAGGGCCCCAACAAAGTCCGCAATACCCGATCCCGACAAGTGCACAGACGACGTGAACAGCCGATCAACCAGCACAACCAGTACCTGCGAGTTGGTCTCCAGCTTTGCCAGCTCTGCCACCGACACAGTAGGCACCAGTGTATGGCTGCTACGCGCTGAAGAGCTCCTCGCTCCTCCAACAGTCACCGAGGACGGTGGCCGGAAGAACGCCCGGGCCGAGATGCTCTGTGACCCACTGCTCTGCGCTGAAGACAGTCCACTAAACCCAAAAATTGACGACCCAGGATCCGCCGTAGCACCAGATGACGAGCGACCAACCGCTGCCGCCGACTCTGATCCCTGGGTCAACAGCTGCAAGCGCTCGAGCTGCGACACACACTGGAGCACATCAAGCCAGCTCTCCGCCAGCCCATCGCCGACATCGGGCCTACTAGCAGCAACCTCGATAAGCGCCCTAATAGCTTCCACATGCTTGCGCTTCATTTCGGCCAAATTCTGCAACAGCGTGAAATTGCGCAAGGTCGTCACAAATGTCGCCCGCTCCAGCGGCATCCGGAACCTACACGACAGCGCAATCCCACTCTGGAACCCAACAAGGCTAGCCGCCACCACATGCGGATCCGGCGACGTCTGCATAGGCACCGACAGTGCCGCCAGAACTGCCACCCAGATCGCCCCAAACATTGGCGCAATGTGGTCCGGCCTCGTGGCATGCAAATAGTCGGTCATATCCAGTAGCATAGCCCATGTATCCAGCGTAGCCAGCGACCCAGCCCTCGCCGGCGACTCCGAAGCTGACGACCGCCGTCGCCCCGATGCCCCCCGCTTGCGCTGCAGACGCACCATACCGCGAATTGACTGCTCGCTCTTCGCCGCCATAGCCGCCGACGCATGGGCATGCTGCTCGCGTATGCGATTAGCCGTGCTATTGCCCCAGAGCACAAACAGCGGACCACCAGCGCCACCATCATCCCTGCTCGGCAGCTTGCCTTCCAACGGGTCGTCCTTCATCTTGATCTCGTTGTGCGCAATCTGCTCATAGATACGCTCCAGCAGCGCTGGGTCCAAGTTCTTCCCGTCATTGATACCGCGATTGTTGTTAATAAACTCCGCCTTTGTCATGCGGTTCTTCACCTGAGGCGAGTGCTGGTCCGTATTAAGCATGATCGTCGAGTACGCCAGCACATACACAGTATCCGCATTAGCAAACCCAGACCCCGGATTGCCCATGACATAGCGCTCCGCAAACTTGAGCATAAACCGGTCAATCTTCTGTCCCTCTCCGGGCAGCCTAAACGATTGCAAGAAGAGACGCAGGGCTTCCACAAACTCCATATCGCCAAAGTCCATATTGTCAACAAATGCGTGCATTACCGCCACATTATACGGATCGCCCTCGCCCAGGTACTCGCCCAGCTGCAGCTTATCGATGCCCTGGCTGACGCTAGTAAACAGAAACCGTGCCACATCCACCGGTTCCCCGGACTTTATAAACCCAGTAGCCCTCCACGACTCGATTCCCTTTTTGGGCTTCAGCGAGAACAGCTTGTTGCCCGTTTCAAACCGCTCCTTGCGCTGCTTGATCGACGACAGCTCCTGCGGATCGTCGCTAGCCACCGCTGCGATCCCACTCTCATTCGCCGCACCAGAATCTGTACTTTGCAGCGCGCCATGAGTGCCATTAGCAAACGCTGCCGGAGTACCTCCCCTTGAAGGTGCCTCTGCCGCTCCCTCCGGAGTAGCCGACATGGCCATCCCGCTACTAGTGCCAGCAAGCCTGTCGCTCCACACAACCATGCTCTGCAGCATAGCAGCCAGGGCCTCGAGCGCCCACTGGCGCACCAAGTAGTCGTCAACAACCGGCGGTGCCCTCTCTCCAGCAGCGCCAAATTGAAGCCCGCCATACATCAGAGCAGCCGCCGACGACGGCTGAGCACCCATCACCGAAGAAGCAGCTCCAGTTCCCTGGCTACTAATCGAGTAAGCATGCGAGAGCCGCCTTTTCTCAGTCGACACGCCGCGCGAGCGCAATGCCACAACCGCGCTGCTATTCAGGCCAGCGGATTGCAAGACGAGCGACAATGGCGTGTTAAACACAGTGGGCCGCTGCTGCACAGCACGCCAAGCAGTTGCCACCACAGCCGCTGCCTCGGACGACGGAGCGCCCTCCACGGCTGATGATGCCAGCCAGTAGTGCTGGCTATTCTTCGGCGGCAAAGCAACGTGGCTACCACCGAGTCGACACAAAATCTCTGCCACGCGCTGGAACACATTAACTCGCGAATCTTCAGCGCAGTCATAGTTCAGATACAGCTCCACTACCAGCGCCGGGTGAGCCAGTACGCGCCCTAAGGCCTGCAGAACGCGTCCACGCTGATACAGTGACCCCGAGCTCTTCGTCTCCAGCAAAGGAAGCATGATCTCGCGGAATATCACCTCGATCTCGCGCCGCAAGTAGCTCCGCATATGCTGCATAGTGAGCTCAAAGATGCCCAGCCCCAAGTCCAGAACCATCGCGTTAGACGACACCAAATTACGACTAAGCGACAACGACAGGTACTGCCGAACAACCCCAATCAGCGGCACCGCCACCAAAGAAGGACTAGCAACGTCATCTCCCGCCGGGTGCTCCTCCACCACACTATCTGTAGGCAATGGCGGCAGATCTCCATTCTCACGCTTCCTAGACGCAGCGGCAATCTCGATTTGTTGCGACATGGCTTGGTCAGGCCCCTCAGTATCGCCAAACTCGTCGCCATCTCCACCACCCGCCAGAGGCAGGGGCTTGTTCTCGCCGCCAGAAGAGCGCGCCGAGCGCAGATACACGTACGCTGTAGTAAACACCGCAGTGTGCTCAGCCAGCGCCAAGCGAATCAGATTGAGTGCCAAGCAGCGCGACCGCAGCTGTGGAGACTTGCCGTCAGCAATGTGGTCGTTGGGGATCTGGCGCATAGACAATTTGCACAGCGCGCGCAGCAGCAAAAAGGCATCCCGCACAGCGCCATCATTAACCGCCCTGCCTTCGCCATTAGAAGTGCTAGAAGCAAGTGGCACAGAGGGAGCCGCAGGCGACTGCAGTCCACTAGCTTCCTCTTCCTCCTCGTCCTCCTCCTCCTCATCATCATCATCATCATCATCATCATCGGATTCAGTGGGTACGCGGGACAGCACCAAGTGCACCATCTGTGTCAGCGTGCCCTGCGCAATAGTCTGATTACTAGGGCTCTTCGCCAGCACAAACACGTTATACGCCGTGCGAATAGTAGCCAGCATAGACGACTGCCTTACATGCAATCTCTCCGACGAGATAAGCGCAAACAGCGCCTTGACAATCTGCAACTGCACTGCATCAGCCGTGCTCTCCCCCTGAAAGCACATAGCAACAGCAGCCACCAGTCGATCAGCAATACCGGTAAACGCTGAGGTTCTCAGCACATCAGCTTCGACAATAGCTTCACGCATTAGTCGTTGATCATCATCACCATCATCCGCCTCAGCAGCAGCCACCCGACGATTAGACCTCAGCCGCTGCGCAACTGACGCAGCCGTAGGCAGATCAGAGATATGATCAAAGTAATGAAACGAAACAAGCTTCTCCACACAGTCCAGCCCAACAACCAAAGTGCTCGTTGCCGAGTTGCTAAGCGCCGCCCGACACACTGCCTCCAGTGCCTCAATAACGATGTCAACCTCGGAGCGCTTCAGCCACGAGTCCTCTTGGCTCCGCTGCCCCTGTGACTTTGGCCCCAGAACCCCAAACGCCTTCTCCAGCGCCGCCTTGCATTCCTGTCGCTTGCCCTCGCGCGTGCCCAATAGTTTCTCCATAGCTCCAATAATAAACACCAGCCCGGGCAACGGCGCAACAGGCTCGCTATTGTCGTTCGCGGCAGGCGCGAGTTCTCCACCCGAATCAGGCGGCGGCAAATGTGGTGGTAGCTGTGTAGAAACGTCTTTGTGGTCTGCTGCAGAGTCTGCTGCTGGCAACGACGACAGTGGCGGCAGCGTGTCTGTAATTTCCTCATGGTCTGCAACCGACTCTGCTATAGGTGGCGATTTGGTCCGCTCGGGTTGCCCAGCTGTGTCAGAGTACTCAGAGGTCGGAGTGTCAACCTCCTCAGCCGACACTCGCGACTCATCTGAAGAGTCGTTGTTGCTCATCCGACCAAACTAGATAATTAAAAAAAGGAGGGGAGCAAAATAATTGCTAAGCAATAGAAATTAAAGAAAAAGAGCTGAGAAAGAAAAAAAGTATACCGCCAAAAATAACAAGGAGCGCCTTTTGTTCCCGCCCCTAGAGTATCACCGCCAACTGTAGAGATGGCTCTATCTTTGGGTGCAATAGTTTGTGTGATCTTGCTGGTGACAGAAGTGCAAAAAAGACAAGATACATTTGTCAATTGCCATACAGCTAGAATAGCAAAAAACAAAAAAGTACCTGTTTCGAAAAAAGGGCTTTCTGGAGCACTTCTTAGAGCCTACGTCGAAAGCGCATTCATCCAGGAGCATGGCGCCTACCAATGGCATGCGAGTCGCGCGGCTTGCTTCCAATAAGCAAGTCGGCGGAGCCAGAATCATGGATCCGGTCCATCAGCTGATGCGGGGGCACAAAGGTCTTTGGCAGGTCACGGACCATCTGCTCACGACGACGGTTCATCTCTTTTTCGTCCGCACGCTGCTGGTGCTCGCGGCGGTTCAGCGTATATGCTCCAGCCAAGCTTGAGCTGCCGTACGTGGGAATCTGCCTGGGCATAGACCCCGACAGCATCTGGCTCAGGTTGCCGCCACCGCCGCCAGTTTTCTCTTCAGGCCGTTGCGACACATTGAGTGCTGAGAAGCGCGCTCCAATGCGGCCCTCGTCAAAGTTGCCAAAAGCAGGCTCTTCGCGCTCAAAGTCATCAGAGTGCTCGTCTGATTGGCGACTGCTAGTACGACGATTTCCGAATCCACGGCCAAAGGCACCGCCCGACACATGGCGGAATCCAGCTGGCGAGACAGTAGAGTTGCCCACTTCCTGCAGTCCGCCACGAAGCATGCCGGCTTCGTCTTCGTCCTCATCCAAATCGAATACGCCGTCGGCGTCTGTGCCTCGGCCGTACTTGAAGGCGTCAGCACCGGAGCGAGCAAACGGATTAGGCAGACGACCACCAATGGAGGGAGCAGGCAAAGACCCAACGTTGCTATGAGACCTTCCGCGCAGCATGGCAGCCAGCCCTGACGACCCGACAGAGTCTCTGCGCAAGGAAGCTCCGCCCTGGCTGCCAAGGGCCTGCGGCTGGGCCTGGTTTACTATGTCGGCAATGATATGGCTCTCGTCAGTGGTGCGGCGGCGAATTTGCTCCAAAGCCTGGTCCTGAGCCCTGATAAACTCATGTACTCGCTCGTTCTTGGCCGCCTCATTGCGCTGCATGTACTCTCCTACCTTTTGATGGATTTCGCGAGGAACATGGCCGCTGCCTCGCGCCCCAGAGCTCGATGCCGCACTGCCAACAAACTCAGGCCGCAGCAATACGCCAAATGGCTCCGAGTACTCGCTCATTTTCATGCTCTCGCGCACTATTTTGGGGTCCATGGCCTCCTTGGCCAAGTAGGCCTGGCTGTACGCTGGCGGCAACTGCCGCTGCTGCGTCGATGGCATCGAAGAGGGATGTGCAGGCTTATAGTACAATACCGCCTGTTTACACAACAGGCACCGCACAACGCTGATATTGGGGTCGATTGAAGACCCAGGCTTGACTTCAACCAACGCACGCAGCTCCTACAGAGAACAATGCATTGTATTTTGCATGTTAGTGACCCACATGCTTTTTTTTTCCCGCCAAAGCGCAGCTTCCCCCTCACCCTCCAAATTCAGCGCAAATACTTACCACTCGAACTGCCTCAGAGTCTAGCTGACACTCTAGTACGTCGCTAATGTCTTCAAGCAACGTGCGCTTGTCGCTTGTCGTCTGCGTATATACTCGCAAGTTGAGACAGCCGCAGGCAAACGGCCCCTCAGCATCGTTCCCGCTAGAGCTCATCGCAAAGTACTGATGTATGGTGTTTTTTTTGGGCAGTAGTAGTATCAACCAAGAAGTGATACTATTTTTGTAGGGGGTGGTGTTGTTGGTTTTTTTAAAGTGAGAAGCACATGCAAGAGACTCTTCTAATCTCTAGCTACTTTTTTTTTTTAAAAAGGTAGATTTTGAAAAAAAGGTGAAATGGAAAACAAAAAGTGTGGGTGGTGTTTAAAAATGTCACAATAAAAAGGGGGGATTGAAAGCAGAAGAGAAGAGGAAAAGCCAGCTGACCTCTGATACACTTGGGAGGAAAAGCAAAAGATTTATAGGATTCTCTCCCCTATTGAGTAAGTGGGGTAGATGCTGCTCTCCCAATGCTGCAGTCTCAGCCAAAAAGAAAAAGGACAGCCTCACTTCCATGCTAGAGCGACCACTACAAGCAGCCGCCTTTCAGCTTTTCAAAGGGGCGCCCAAAAAGCTAAAAGTCTCCAACTAGCAGCTCCCCCCTCCCCTTATCCCCCCCGCTTTCCCTTCCGCAAAAGGGGCGGAACATTTTTTTTAAGCCCAGATCCAATCCCTGATAGCCCTGATCTCCTGTTAATCGAGATCACGGCTAATGAGCAAGTCTCCCCTGTCCCTTTCGCAAAAAAGCTCAGTTTAAGAAGCAGTGTCCTTCATCGCAAAGTTCCGCTTGTTTCCGAAATCCCTATTTCCATTTTTCTTCTCAAGAGTGGCTGAACCCAACCCCAAAGTCATGCTCCAACACGCACACAAACACACAAAAAAAGGAGAGCGAGAGAGAAAAAAAAAAGATTTCATACTAGCGTCCTGTCCACAGGCGAAATCAACACCAAGCAATCGCGATCAGGGTGAGTCGGATTCATAGTCATCATTGTTTTACGAGGTATATCCGGCACTCCTCCGCCCTTTCCTTCCAACAAGCCACCAGGCAAGGACAGGTCGTAGTTGCGTAGCAAGTTAGCCAGCACAACGTGCATTTCAACAAGCGCCAAATTGCGACCCAAGCAGGCACGCACACCGGTAGAGAACGCCAACATACCGTACTTTTCCTCACTGCTGCCCAAGAACCTCTCCGGATTAAAGACCTCGGGCTCAGCAAAGGCGCTCGGATTCATGTGCACAGCGCCAATAGCACAGCAAACCCACGTTCCAGCCGGCAAAAAGTACCCACCCAACCTAACACCACCAACTGGTGCCAATCTCGGCAACATGCCGGGAGCCGGGCTCATGACCCTCAAAGACTCGTGAATAACAGCCGTCAAATACGGCAGCCCCTGCCGACAGTCCTCAAACGTAATGGGATTCTCCCCAGAGAATCGGCCCCGAACTTCAGCAACCACTCGACGCATAACCTCGGGATTATGCAAAAGCAGAGCCAGCGTCCATGTAAGTCCCGCCGATGTAGTGTCAACCCCAGCAATAAGATGGAGAATAGTCTCTGACACTATTTGCCCCTCGCTCATCCGCGGCAGCTGCTTATCAGCCAGTCCAGAGTCCATCATAAGCTGCAGCAAGTCAACAGTGTTCTTCTTTTCCTCTCGCCGCTGCCTAATAGCATCCCTCCCAAAGTCGATCAGGCGAGCCAAAGTAGTCAATCGCCTGCCCAGCAACAATGGCAGTTTCTTGAGCCACGGTAAAGCCATAGTAGCATAGTTGAATACGCGAATCCTAACCAGAGTTGGTATCAGCTCATGCGTCTCATTATCAAGTGCCCCGAATTGCCGTCCAAATCCCAGCACCCCAATAGTGTCCAAGGCAATAAGCGAGAACCACCTATAGTACTGCACAACAACGCCACCGGGGGAGCCCTTCAAAAGCCCATTAATCTTCCGCTTAACATTGGCCACCCCACATTGCACAATCCTGTCCTCCATATCAAGCAAGTGCCGGTGCGAGAACCCCGGTGCCAGCTGCTTCCGGCGCTCGGTACTAAGCTCCGCCGATCTCGTAGAAAAAGCATTGGGCTCCAAGACACTCGGCATATCATAGCTCGGCGTCTTTGCATACGAGTGCGAGCCCAGCACGTGTTTGACCATATCCACGTCAGCAACAGAAACCCGCTGCGGCGAAATGCGAACCAAGGGCCCGTGCTCCCTATGCAAATCCAGCAGGAACGCGGGCAAGCTGCCACGCAGCATGTGGTACCGCATCGGCAAGCTAGTAATCGAGTGCAAGTAGCGGCCGGGAACGTTGGACAAGGGAGTCACCCATCGCTCGTAGATGACTTTGAACAAAATGAGAACCAAAACGAGAACGGTGAGAGAGAACATCACACTACATAGTGGAGTAGCATCATTAAAATCATCGTCATCGTCATATAAAAGTCGTGTAGAGTTTCCACCAGCCCCATTCATAGCTTACAAGTGAAAAAAAGCCTATCCGAAACCAAAATAAAAAAATAGTATTGGAGTATCCTAAAAAAGATAAAACAACGAGAGAAAGCAAAGGAAAAAAGAAAAAAGAAAAAAGAAAACCAAGGATTGCCTCTAAAGTTGGAAATATCAGCGAGAAGTAATCGTGAATTTTAGAAGAATGGAAAAGGGGAAAGGGGGAGGGGGAAAAGCGCCACACGTCATCAGCAACAAAAAACAATGTAGATTTACAATTCCTCGTCGTCATCGTCATCGTCATCGTCTTCGGTGGCCGGTAGCAGATTCAGTTCAATGTCAAACTCCTGGTCACATCCCAAATACGCGTCGCACATAAGGAACATCTTGAGCTTTGCAGTACCCAGGCGTTCCGGTGCGGCAAACTCCAAGGCAGTAGACAGACGGCGGCCAACAGCGATCCTCTTAACCGCCAACAGAGACTGAGCACCCGGTTCCGCCACCACGATCCACCAGGCCTCAGCCCTCGGGTACGGGAAAAACGGCGCCCTCACATGCCCCGGCACATTGCCCTCATCGTCTTCATCCCACTCGCGATCAAGCTCCAAGCCAACCCTAACCAGCGACCCCATCTCCACGGCGCCCTCCTTGTCAATACTAAAGGCGACCTCGATGTTCGGGTACCGATTAACATACTCGGCCACCTCGGCCACCTGGGCCGGCGCCAGTCCCTCCAAGAGCTGAGCCCGATCGCCGTCCTCCATATCCATGACATCAAAGACGGTCTCCACACCCATCTGCTTACACAAAGCCAGGCGCTTCTCGCCACCCAAAAACGGCACCTGCTTAACCAGCGGGTCGCGGCCCTCCCACACAGCCTGGACCACCATCTGCGACAGCTCCATGGCCGCCAGCGCCGGCGCCAGCCACCCCATCGACGACGCCACATCAACCATAGCCTGCAGCAGCGGCAGCACACTAGCAAGCACCCACACCTGGTCGGCGGCCAAGTCGGCCGGCAGCGACAGCCGCGAGAAATGCGCCTGCAGCAGCAGATGCGTACGCACCCGAGGTGACGCCCACCGACCATCATCCCCTACCTGCTCGCCGGGAAGCGGCACGGGCAGACGACTAGCGATCCGCGCCAGCACGCCGCCCTCACGATGCCTGATAGGCAGGGCATCAAACTCGTCCGCCGCCGAAACAATATCCAGGACCCCGCGCAGCTTGGTCTTGGGGGCCAGCGACAATGCAAACATCTCCACGGTCAAGTACGAGATCTGGTAATAGGCGGCAATCATGCCCAGGTTAGTCGGCGTCACATCCACATCGTTCTCCTCATTTACCGTCACGCACTTTGCCGCCGCCAAGTCGCCCAGGGTGCTCTCAATAAGCTCGGACAAATAGTCGGACAGCTGCTGGTGCGACGTGCCCTGGAGTCCATAGTAGTTTGGGTTCTGCGCCAGCCGCCGATACAAAAAGGTCCAAGTGAGATAGTCAACGGCGTCCTGCTTGTTTTCAATGGTCTTGGCAACGACCTCGGCGTTCATCAGATCGTGCAGCTGCGTATCCAGGCGCGATTCCACAGGCAGCGGCTCATAGAGGAACTTTTTGTAGAAATCCCGCTTATTCGCCATGCACATCAGCACGCACTTGGCCTGCTGTTGCTGCTGGCCCGGCTGCTGCGCAACAGACGCGCGGCCCATCATCTGGAGCACCTCGGGCACCGAGTAGTCCGCGTAGCGGTGCTCGCGGCCAACAAACCGCTCGGCGCCCATGATGACCACGGTATGGGCCACGACAGGGTCCAGGGCCCAGCAGGCCTCGCGAGAAGCCACCAAAACGCGCAGCATCCCGGCGGCAAACATCTTCGCCACAGCCCTGCGGTCCCCGGGCGGCATCGCATCGTGGTAGTAGCCCACGCCCTTGGCCAGAAGCTCCCTAAGCGCAGCATCCCTAACAGCAGGATCCACGGCCATGGCCACGGCCACGGCCGCCGCCGCCGCCGCCGCCGCCGCCGCCGCCTCACCGTCCTTCTTCTCAGCGGCAACAAACCGGTCGGGCGCTCCGTCGGCGGCAGCACGCGTCAGCAGCTCGGCGGCCAGAGCGCGGCACTGGCGCCTGGTGGCCACAAACACGATGGAGGCCCCTGGGGAAGCCTCGCACACAGCGCGGTAGGTGGGGGCAACCAGAGAGGCCATTCTCGAGGCAAAGTGCGTGATGCCCGACGTGTGGATCTTGATCTCCAGGGGCACGGGGCGGACGGCCGGGTGGAAGTTAAAGACGTGCGTAGTGGCGCCGATCCACGCGGCCAGGTCCCGGGCGTTGGCGACGGGCACGGCCAGCGCCACAATGCGTATGGGGCGCTCCAGCTGCGCGGCCATATAGCGGACCCGCGACACGACGGCCTCGTAGGTGGCGGCCAGGCGGTCGCCGACCGAGTCAGCGCCCGCGTCATCGGCATTGGCATCAGCGTCGGCGTCGGCGTCGGCGTCAGCGTCATCGGCGTCGGCGTCGGCGTCGGCATCGCCCCCCGCGCCAGAGGGGCCGGCGCCGCCGATCCAGTGCGCGTCGTCGGCGGCGGCGCCCAGGCCGACGCCGCCGATCCAGTGGACCTCGTCGGCAACGAGCAGGCCGATGTCGCGCACGGCGTGGCGCTGGCGCTGGCGCCACCTGCGGCTCAGGCGGTCCCAGGCGGCGGGCGTGGCCAGGACCACGTGCGCGTCCTCCACGCGGCGCAGATCGGCGGCGGCGTCGCCGCCGGCGCCCGAGACGACGGCGAAGCGCGTGCCGCCGTGCAGGGCGCCCAGGCGGCGGCGCCAGTCGGCGGCGCGCGCGCGGACCAGCGCGGCAAAGGGCGCGACGTAGAGCGCGCGGCGGCGCACAAACGCGTCGCCCTCGGCGCGCGCGCGGGCGGCCTCGGCGCGCAGGAAGCGCAGCAGCGCCAGGTCGGCGGCGCGCGTCTTGCCGGCGCCGGGCGCGGCGGCCAGCAGCACCGGGTCGTCGGACGCCCACAGCGCGTGCAGCGCCTGGGCCTGCACGGCGTTGGGGCGCACGCCCAGCGCGCGCTCGAGGGCGGCGTCGCGCACGGGCTGCGCGTCGCGCAGCGGCGTCGGCGGCGGCGCGCGGTCGGGCAGGCGCAGGTGCCGCAGCGACACGGCCAGGCGCGCGTCGGCGCCGACCCACCGGTCGCTCAGCACCGACACGAAGCACTGCGGCGGCAGCGGGTCGGGCAGCGCGCACGCAAGCTCCACCACGTGCTCGGCCGCGGCGTGCGCGCGGGCGATGACCAGCGGCTCGCAGTGCACGAGCCGCGCGCCGCTCGCGTCCTCGACGCACACCCAGAACCGCTCGGCCGCGCCGTGCGCCGCGTCGCTCCACGCAAAGGCCGGCGCCACGCGCAGCGCCACGCGGGCCAGCGAGCGGGTCAGCGGCTGCACGTGCGCGCGCAGCGCCAGCCGCGGCACCGTGTGCACGAGCCGGTGCAGCAGCGGCCCGGCGCGCGGCGCGCCCGCCAGCTCGCCCAGCTCGGCCGCGCCGAGGTCGACCAGCCGCGCCCACGCCAGCGGCGCCCGCTCGACGGCGCGCAGCAGCTCGCCCGGGCACGCGCGCCCCAGCTGGCGCAGCGGCGACTCGGCCGCCCACGTGCGCCGGTCGACCATGCGCGCCCACGCCAGCGCCTCGCGCGCCGCGCGCGCCCAGCCCTGCGCGCGGCTCAGCTCGAACAGCGCGCGGAAGATGCGCGCGCCCGCCGCCGCCACGTACGCCAGGTCGGCCGCCAGCGCCAGCCCCGCCAGCGCGAGCCGCGCCACGTGCGCCTGCACCAGCACCGCCGCCTTGGCCGCCGCGCCGTCGCCGGCCGCCGCGCCCTGGCCGCCTTGGCCGCCTTGGCCGCCGCCGCCGAGCGCGGGCACCGGCACGGGCACGGGCACCGGCACGCGCTCGGCCAGCCGCGCCACCTCGGCGCGCTCGTCGGCGCGCACCGCCAGCCGCCGGAACTCGTCCGAGCGCGCGAACGCCCGCAGCACGTCCATCGCGCCGCTGTCGGGCCCGAGCTCGGCGCGCCACGCCGCCACCGACCGGTGGCCCACGTAGTAGTGCGCCGCCACGCGCCCCGCCTCCGTCGCCAGCACCGCGCCGCTGCGCCGCTCGTACCGCACCAGCCCGCTGCGCTCCAGCACGGCGAGCGCCGCGTGCGCCAGGTCGCCGCGCCGCCGCACCAGCGCCGGGTCGTCGCCGCCGCCACCGCCGCCACCGCCGCCACCGCCGCCACCACCACCACCACCACCACCACCGCCGCCGCCGCCGCCGCCGCCGCGCGCCACGCCGTACAGCGCCGGGCTCCGCAGCATCCGCACAAACAGGTACGTGCGCCCCAGCCACGCCACCGCGTCGCCCCGCGAGCGCACCGCCCCGCCCGCCACCTCCGCGTTGAGCGCGTCCGGCAGCCGCGACACAAGCTGCGACTCGATCGGCAGCTGCTGCCCCAGCAGCGACAGGTAGTACCGCAGCTCCCCGTGCGTCGTGATGATCACGCCCTCGCCCGACGAGTCGTACTGCGGCCGCCCCGCCCGCCCCAGCATCTGCAGCACGTCCTGCGGCGACAGCTCGCCCCACCGCCCCTCCTCCGGCCGGTACACCTGCGTGCCCTTGATGACCACCGCGTGCGCCGGCAGGTTCACGCCCCACGCCAGCGTCGCCGTCGACACCAGCGCCTTCACGTGCCCCCCCGCAAACAGCTCCTCCACAATCTGCCGGTCCACGCGCGCCATCCCCGCGTGGTGGCACGCTATCCCGAACGGCAGGAGCTCCTTCAGCCCGCGGTCCTTCGTGGCCTCCGCCTCCTCAGCCAGAATCTCGCTGGACGGGCTCCCCGCCCTCACAAACACCCCCGTCTCGCCGGCCGCCACCGCCATGTCGCGCAGCTTCTGCCCCGTGCGCACCGTCTCCTTCCGGGACTGCACAAACACCAGCACCTGCGACTCGGCCGCGTGCCGCCGAACCTTCTCGTAGCACACCTGGTCCATGCGCTCGGCGCGCCTCACCGCCTTCTTCTCGCTGACCCCGACAAACTCCAGGTGGAGGGGGCAGGGCCGGTACCGCGCGTCAAAGTAGAACAGCCCCGTGTCGCGCCGCACCCGCAGAAACGCCGCCACGTCCTCGTAGTTGGGCAGCGTGGCGCTCAGCCCAATGACGCGCACCACCTGCTGCGTCTCCTCGGCGCGCCGCATCTCCCTGCACACCACCGACTCCAGCACCGGCCCGCGGCTGTCGTGCAGCAGGTGGATCTCATCGACGATGACCAGCCTCACTAGGCCCGTGTAGCTGCCCTCGCTGCCCTTGCGCGTAACCACGTCCCACTTCTCCGGCGTGGTCACTATGAGCTGCGTCTCCGTGATCTGCTGCTTGGTCAGCTGCGAGTCGCCCGTGAGCTCCGCCACCCTCAGCCCCAGGGGCTCCAAGCGCTGCGCAAACGACCGAGCCATCTCCGACACCAGCGCCTTCATAGGCGCAATATACACCATCTTGAACGACTCCGCGTCAATATGGCCCCCGGCCTCCCGGAACTGCCCAATCGTCCGCAGCATCGTCAGCGCCGCGCAGTTGGTCTTGCCAGCCCCGGTGGGCGCGCAGATAAGCATGTTCTCGTCGCTCTCAAATGCCGCCCGATACACGCGGCTCTGGATGCGGTTCAGTGTGCTGGTGCCCTTGAACGCCGCTTGCGCCCACTGGGGCATGCTGCTAATGGCCACAGGCGCCTCGTCGTCGCCCGGCGGTGCCAGGCCTTTGGGCGCCGGCACGCGGATCTCCTCATACCCATCCATTATGGACTTGACGGCGCCCTCGGGCGGCACCCACTTTTCATTCGTCATCAGATGCCCGCCCTGCTCAAACGCAAGCTCCGCCAAGTCGATCTCCTGCTCAGGCACAAACTCCCTCTCCGGCAGCGCTGCCTCCGCAGCAGCAGGGGCAGCAGCCTCGGCATGCTTTGCTTCTTCGCGCGCCTCACTATTGCCGCCGCTTCGAGCTGCTATGATCCAGGACAGCCCAAGCTCGCGCATCTCCTCTTCAACCAGCCCCACCTGCTCCTTGTCGGCCTCGGACTCTGCGCGCGCCAGCCTCATGCACCAAACAATGAGCTCGCGGCTGCCCACCAGTGTCTGCACCAAGTCAAAGTGCTCGTAGTCAAACGCCTCGGCCAGCTCGTTCTCCAGCTCACCGCCCAGCAGTCGGCGGTTGGATAGGAGACGCAGGGCCTCGCGAGTCTTTTGCTGCACGTCAACCGCGTCGCTATAGCACTTGCTGACCTGGCGCTGCAGCCAGAACGCGTCGATGCTGCGGGCAGATGGCCGCACAGCCCCACTTTTCTTCTCAGCCTTTGCATCGTCGGGTGCTTCGTCGCCAGCAACAGAGTCTGTGCCCTGCTTGTGGGCAGAAGCCGCAAGCGCTGTTGTGGGTCGGGTGCGCTCCTCGTTGCGCCGGTTCAGCTGCCTTGCGTTCTTCTCGCTGTATCCGTGAATCACTGTGCGGTACCCACCAGCCTCATCGTCCGCTGCCTCTTCCTCCGATGCCTCTTCCCCAGCTCCTGGCTCGCCGCGATCGTCCTCGGCTCTCTCCTCCTCGGCCTCGGCCTCGGCCTCGGCCTCTTCCGCCTCGTCGTCGCTGCTACCGTCATCAACAACGTATCTGGCTGGCTCGCCGTCGGCACTGCCCTCTTCGTCTTCGTCCTCGCTGCCGTCAAACACCACGGCCACGCCCTCCTCGTCTCCAGCGCCGCCATCGACGGCCATATGGTCTCCATGGTCAACAGAATAATCAGTGATCTGGCGGGCCAGCTGTATAAACCTCGAAAACTCAGCCTCACTAACGCTAGAGCCCAACAGCTTCTCCACCTGCTTTCTCTTCTCAGACTCTTTGATGTCTTCGGTCTTGAGAATCGCCAGCACCTCGTCGCCCGCCGAATACAACACTTCCAAAGTCTGGTCCCCCAGGAACGGCCGAGTCAGGGTCAGCAAGTGCTCCCATATGCGCTTGGTCTCTAGGGTCAGCGGCTGATACGCGGTCTCGAAGGTGTCTGTGGGGGCGGCGGGTCGCGGTCCGCGTTTACTCTCTTGCTGCTGTTTGGTATGGGGCGCGCGTTTGGGGGGCGAGGTTGCCCGTACGTTGGAGCCCATTGAGCGTTGATCGATTTTGCCCCAGAGCGACTCTATCTCTTTGCCACGCTCTCCACGACGTGCGCCTCGGGGTCTATCGGATGTGAGAACTAGATTTGCATTTCCCGCATAGTTGTAGAGCTTTTTGTGCTCCTCCGTAAAACCCTCCGACATTGGGAATGTGTATGTTTTTTTGTAGTTTTAAAAGAGCGAAAAAAAAAAATTGTGCTTGAAGGAAATTGCACCCAGAAAACTATCGAGGCTTTTCGTCTCGTTTCATTGTCTGCAATTGATTGATTGATTCGTGGAATTAATAAGGTGTCATGCAAATCGTCACTGTTGCACAAGCATTTTGCCCAGCCCCAATTAGTGTGCTTTTATCTTGCTTTACGCAAAAGAGGTCATTGCCGTCTTTTCTTCGCTTGGTCTCTCTTTTTAGACACACCAAAATGACTCCTCCAGCTGGTCCCGCTATCACCCTGCGCAACGGCTTCAAGATGCCCACCGTTGGGCTTGGCACGTGGAAAATCAGCAACAGCATGGCCTCTGACCAAGTGTACCAGGCGATTAGAAACGGCTACCGGCTGTTCGACTGTGCCTGCGACTACGGCAACGAGTCCGAAGTAGGTGCCGGCATTGCACGCGCCCTATCCGAGGGTATAGTAGCCCGCAGCGACCTGTTCATTACAAGCAAGCTATGGTGCACCTACCATCACCGCGAACATGTTGAGCCCGCGCTCCGCCGCACCCTTCAAGACTTGCGTCTAGACTATGTAGACCTCTACCTAGTACACTTCCCCATTGCTCTCAAGCACGTGCCCATGGACCAGCGCTACCCGCCCGAGTGGTCCTACGAAGTAGGCGGCCCAGTGATCCCCGACAACGTGCCCTACCAAGAGACGTGGCAGGCTATGGAGTGCCTCTACGATAAGGGACTAGCCAAAAACATTGGCATATCAAACATGCCGGGAGCGCTCATCTACGACGTGCTATCATACGCACGCATCAAGCCTGCAGTCCTGCAGATCGAGCTGCATCCCTATTTGGCCCGCGAACAGCTAGTGGCACTCGCCCACTCGGAGGGCATTGCCGTTACTGCCTATTCCTCATTCGGAGAGACCAGCTACCAGGAACTCGGCACAGCGCCCACCGGACCAGAGTTTACGCCACTACTCAAGCACGACTTGGTGGCTGCTATTGCCACTAATTATGACAAGACCCCAGCACAAGTGCTTTTGCGCTGGGCCGTTGACCGTGGATGCGCTGTTATCCCAAAGTCAACTCGTCCCGAACGGATGCGCCAGAACCTCAGTATCTTTGATTTTGCGCTTACTAAAGACGAAGTACAGCGTATTAGCGCTCTGGACCGGAACTTGCGCTTCAACGACCCCGCCAACTACGCCATGCGCGCTATTTGGGCAAGCTAAACGTTTAGATCACAGCCATTTGGCTAATTTAATCGTAAACAGAAAAGTGTAAACAATGGTTTTTTTTTCTTTTCATAAACCCCCCACCCACTCACAGTTTTCTTTCACTCTGATTTATTTATCTTTATACGCGCAATTTATATTCGACAAATCGCAATCCATACTCTTCTTTTTTTGTAACTTTTTTTAGTGGTTCAAGAGGGCCCAACTAGGCGTGCGCTCCTCCCAAGGCTCACTTTTTCCTATTTGTATATATAATAATGCTCAGCGCGGCAGCAGCCACGGGTCCAAATGGGTCATCAGAAGCAGCGATACTAGTAGCAGTGCGAGTACGTCCATTCAGCAGCAAAGAGTTGTCGCTATTAGCCAAGCCCTCGAATTCGCAATTCACACCAACCGCTCGCAATTTTATGAACTATGAAGAAGCACCGCAAGAGCCGCCCAACTCCAAGACCATCCGCAAAGTAGTCCACACAATCGACGACCATGTTCTAGTATTTGACCCTCCAGACGAGAACGGACAGCAGAGGGCGCATGTCGGTGCAAGCAACAAAAGACACAAGGACATTCGCTTCGTGTTTGACCGAGTGTACGGCGAAGAGAGCTCGCAGCGCGACGTATACGAGGGCACCACCCGTGGGCTTTTGGATTCTGTTATGCATGGGTACAATGCCACGGTTTTTGCCTATGGTGCCACTGGTTGCGGCAAGACCTATACCATTAGCGGGAGTACCGAGGACCCTGGTGTAGTCTTTCTGACCATGCAGGAGCTTTTTGACCGCATCACGATTGCCGAAGACGAGCGCACCGTCGAGGTCGCTCTGTCCTATCTCGAAGTCTATAACGAGACCATCCGCGACTTGCTGTGCGAGAGCGGGCCGCTGGCCTTGCGCGAGGACGCAAAGCAGGGTGTCACCGTGGCCGGATTGAGCGAACACATGCCGCGCTCCGTATCCGAGGTCATGGAGCTAATGGTGCGCGGCAACGCCAACCGCACGATGAGCCCCACCGAGGCCAACGCCGTGTCGTCACGGTCCCACGCAGTGCTCCAAGTCCACGTACGGCAAAAGCCGCGGTCCGGTGGGCTCCAAACCGACGTAACCACTGCTACGCTCAGTATAATCGACTTGGCCGGTAGCGAGCGTGCCACGGTAACTCAGAACAACAACGCACGCATGCGTGAGGGTGCCAACATCAACCGCTCGCTCTTAGCACTGGCAAACTGCATCAACGCCCTCTGTGACCAAAAGACCAAGCGCCATATACCGTACCGCGACTCCAAGCTCACTCGTATGCTGAAATTCTCGCTGGGCGGCAACTGTCGCACAGTAATGATCACCTGCGTGTCTCCGGCTTCGACGTACTTTGAGGAGACGCACAATACGCTAAAGTACGCTAACCGGGCCAAAAACATCAAGACGACGGTCAACAAAAACACTAAATCGACGCAGGTTCATTTGGCCCAGTACCAGGGTAAAATCAAGGAGCAGAGCGAGGAAATTGCGAGGCTACAACGCGAAATTGCCACCCTCAAAACTCGGGCCTCTGGCGCGGTCAATAACAAGACCAATATGCAGGCGAACCAGGCCATGGTCGAGTTGCGCAAGCAGACGCTAGCAGTGCAAGTGGTTCAGGATATGCGCAACAAATTGGCCGCTGCCTATGCACCCATTCGCGAGGCTACCTGGGAACATGCTTCGGCTCAGGCCGTCGGTGCCTGGTACGACCATTATGCAGAGTCGCTAAAGTCATGGCGCGAGCATTTCGAGATGCAATTTCAGGAGCACCAGCACAACGACATGGACGTTGACGACGACGACGTGTGGTCCAAGCACGCCAAAACCTATCGGCATCAAGTCGACGAGCTGCTTCGCGACTTGACCCGCGAGCGCAAGACAGTCAGCCGCCACGCCGAGCACTCGTCTCAGCTCATCGAGCGCAATTCATACGAGGCCGAGCGCGCCGCCCAAGTGCCGCCCAATGCCCAACTGACTGCCGAGCAGCGCTACCACGTCGACCAGGAGCACCGGGTCTTGGATCTATCAGCCGAGCGCAATGGCCTACGTCGTCGTGCGGAGCTAGCCGACTATGCAGCACAGACCCTTGCGGCGCAGAACGCGATGCTGCTCAAGCTCACTGCCACTTGTCTCTGCGACCTTAAGCGCGCTCAGTACCGGCCCGAGACCATTGACGACGCTATTGGACGGATCTACATGCAGGCTATCTCCAGCTTCACCGAAGCTACGGGTTCTGTGCGCGCATCGATGAACTTGGTACAGTCGGCGGGTGGGCCCTCTAAGCTGTCTGTCAACGGGTCGACGCTGACTCCGCCGTCGCCCTACGTGCCTCGCTTCTTTTCTGATGCCGCTGCCAAGGGCCGCCCACCCGTGGTATCTGCCGAGTATCATCCACCAAGAACCGCGCTAACGGCAGCATCGGCGCGGGCTGGTGCTTTGGTGGGCTCAGGTATGCCGTCTAATGCGGGACCTGTTCGGAACCCAAATCCCGCGGCCATTTCTGCTGCGGTTGCTGGAACTACTCGGGCCCGGCGTGCTGCCACGACCGCCGCCACCAACGGAACCGCTGCAGCTACGAATGGCGTGAGCTCGCTATCATTGTCACAAGCACCGCCGCAGGCCACACGGGCCATGCGAGCCGTCTCAACGGCTGCTGGGCGTTCTACCGCAGTGCGGTTCAACGGATCTAGTTCAAATGAGCCTGCAGCACCACGGCCCCGCACAGCCACACGACCACTGCTGAGCAATGGCAATGCAAATGCGGCTGCGCCTGGGGCTGGACGGGGCGTATTAGCTCCTGGGAACCAGCGCAGCAAAGACGAGCCTCCGATGGTGGGGCGGCCAGCATCGGCGATTAGCCCGGCAGCGCGCAGGCTACTATCGACTAAATTTGACAGCTCCTTGGGCAATGCTTTGCCATCGCCTACAACAAGCAATACCACGGCATCGCCAGCTTCGTCGGTGGCTTCCTGGGCTAGCGCAGAGGCCAGCCCACACCACGAGCCATTGCCAGCTGCTGCCAAGCCGCTAAAGGGTATTTTGAAATCGTCGGTAGCCAAACCTAACGGCGACACTGTCAATGGCTCAGGCACGCAGGTGGGCCCGATTCGATTGGGTAGCGTACGTAGAAAATCAAGACAAGCGCGCACACAGACTAACCCAACACTGAGGGCAACGCCGACAAAGCCCACGTCTGCTAACGGAAACAGCCGCGAGCTTTCATTCAAGTCAGTTGGCGCAGCTAATGGCGCAAAGAAGCCGGTCTGGCGCTAGATATTTCATTTATTACTTTTCCTTAGCCTTGTAGAACCGCTGAAGTATCTGATCCTCTCTTTCAGACATTATCTTGAAATCCGAATCATGCTCATGGTCGTATCCCATCAGATGACATATGCCGTGGGTGAGTAGCACTGGCAGACGCCGGGGAACAGATTCGTTCGCTTGTTTGCACTCGTCGAGTATAAACGGTATGGATAGAAACATGTCGCCCAGGTTCATGTCATCTTCGAGATTAGTTTTTGGCAAGTCAACTTCGGGTCTAGTAACTTGGTGGAACGGGAACGATAAAATGTCTGTGGCCTTGTCCTTATTTCTGTAAGTCCGGTTGAGCTCTCTGATGCGCTCGTTGTCAACAAAGTGCACGCCAATGTCCCAGTTTGCATAGCCACTGCAGGTCAAAAGCACCGATATCTGGTGCCTAATCGATCGCAGTGGCAGCCAGATCGCCCTTTGTTGATTGAATACCAGGACCATTATATGGAGAGCATGTATTGTTCCGTGCCAAAGCCCGATGCTGTTTTGAGGCTTGCCGATTGCGCGCAGAAAATAGGAAATAAAACGATCATAGTCGCACTGTAAAATTTACACAAGCCCCCCACCAGCACTGGTTTTGGGCAGTGGGCAGCCCAACGACTATGGAGACAAAATAAAAACGTGGGCAGGCAGGCAGTTACTGTGACCAAGCCGCAAACATTGCCAGAAGAGCACAAAATAACAAATATTAATAATACGAATAAAAGTGTCGGATAGCAGCTACAAAACAAAAGGGGGAGGGGGCCATGTGAGGCTACTCAGCCTCCTCGGTCTTATAGTCAGGATCATTGACGGCACGCCGAGCACTGTTAGGCACGAGCGACGGATTGGGCAGGGCAAAGTAGCTGTTGTGATGGCCGATTAGGTCCGCCGCAGCATTA
This sequence comes from Coemansia sp. RSA 2050, assembly GCA_027578835.1. Lineage (NCBI taxonomy): Eukaryota > Fungi > Kickxellomycota > Kickxellomycetes > Kickxellales > Kickxellaceae > Coemansia > Coemansia sp. RSA 2050. Next base: position 121,841 of record JANBSU010000020.1, on the reverse strand, counting down.
TACCAAGCGATCAGTGCCGTAAACAAGCCAAAGTACCCACCCGCCTGCGTAACATGAGGCCTGCCAGTCCACTCTCCAGCGCACAGCAAAATAAACGTAATGTCAAGGAAGGCAAACAACAGGCACATGCCGAGGTTAGTCCGCAAGGTGGCAAGGAGGAAGATGAACGTCATGATGACCCAACCCAGAAGAAAGATCCCCAGGGCGTGTTGCGTAGTAGTAGTGCCTGCCTTCGATAGTGCGTCAAGCACTCCATAGTCGGGCTTGAGAATCGCCGCGTATGCCATCCAGAACCCGGCGTATGACGAAAAGGCCGTGGCTCCAAAGGTGTTTCCCACAGCAAACTCCCACATACCAGCCAGCAGCTGGCATAGGCCGCCATAGAAAAAGGCCAGACCAACGACCACATTAGGCGGCGAGCCGAGCTTCTGCCCGATACCACCGTTGTGCAAGGATAGGACAAAGGTAGTCAGGGCAAAGGCTGACAGGCCCAGTGGTGCTGGGTTAGCAAACTTGCGGAACTGCGCCATTATTAGTCGCCGAGCCAAGGAAGAAGAAATAAAGTGATGTAGCTACCAAAGAGGAGCTATCAAATATGAAGTAAGCGAAAGGGAAAGTAAGCGCTTGGTAGTTGGAAAAAGACGGGCTTGAGGTTTGTGTGTGGTCCTTGTTCTACGGAAAGTCTGGGGGGCTGTGCACACTTTATATTCGTGTCAGAGAATCATGTAGGAAGCACATTCCTTTATCTGCGAGCAAACTACCGCTTCTATCCTAGGCTCCCTCCTTTTAGCTGGCGTTAGTCCTATGCACACCCATGCTAATCAAGCGTAAGGAGGCATAGATGCAGGCAGGGCGCTCGCCAGACAAAGTAGTTCCTCGTATCCGGTGGCCAAGAGCATTGTGATGTGAGCACATCCCTCTCCCACCACGATTTGTCGCATTTTTTTTTGCTCCTCACGCTTTGACCTTATCTGTCTGCCTGCTTACAAGGGGAGCGTCCCCCTTGTGTCCTAGATAGTGCAATTCTAGTAGAAGAGTGCCGATCGCCATTTACAGTAATAATGGCGCCGTGCCCGTACGCAGCTCTAGCTCGGAACTTACTAAATGGGGGGGGCACTCCACCCACCCCCTTTTAGTACTCAGTGGGTCCAATTGGTCACGGAAAGAAAAAAGCCTGGAGGCGTCGCTTTTTTCCCGCCACTAGAAAAACACTGGGAATTGTGTAACAGATAATGTAGTTAAGGAGTGGCTTTTTCCCTTCTCCACCCAATGTCTGCTCGGCAGTGGGATAGACATATACGGCAAGATACTAGCCAGCGTGACCTTGTGGACAAAGAGCGTGGTGGCTGCCCAAGTGCCCTCATTGTCAGCGTGGCTGAAATGTGTGACTAGGCACGGGAGAAAAGGAATACAGTCAGTTGGCACGTCTCTATAGACTCGTATGGCCACGCCTCCCTACAACCCCAGGGCTCTGTGCCACAGTGCATTATCCTCGCTTGTCAGAAGGCATTGCCAAGTCAACCCACCCCTTATCCCTTCTTTTCGAAGCTAGAAGAGAGTAGGTCATTGCGCCCTTATCTCTTCCGTCTCTGGAAAGAAAGCATGCTTCCATGTGCTGCATTTCGTTATCTATAGATACTGCAGAAAAGTCGCGCTGCGGAAGAGATGCGTAATTGGCCACGCGAGCATATGTGCACAGACGATCGTCGCTCCTACAGCCACGTGTGAAAGATGTAGTCCGAGTCACACGCAGATAACAAAGACCGAAAGGCAAACCAGTTTTTATATAGCAATTTTTCGTCGCTTACCTGGGTCATGTGTGCATGGCTGTACTTGAGGTAAATCTCAATGTTTGCCCCTGCCAAATAGGTCTTGGCGAGATAAGAGCTGGCTGGAGATAAGCGCTACTCGCATCATACGACTGATAGAAGGCCTGTGTGCTTCGGTGATAATTTGAAATCACCGAAATCAGCACACTAGTCATGCCTGCGTGAGACATAACATATGAATTGTACATAAAGACACGTCATCGGCACTATGCAGAGTTTAGCCGTGTTATTCACATGTTACTCCCCATGTCCGGATTGTCAAATTGGCAAGGGTCCTGCTCTTTTGAGTATCCCTCTTTGGAGTCTGAAGCCAGGGCGCTGACGCCCAAACACCCTTGCCATATCCACATACTCGTTGCGGAATTCCCTTTGTCGGTCATACTGTCAATGCCGCAAATGCGAGCCACGGTCTCCATCAGACCAATAATATGTAAATTGGCGCCATTCAAGATTCTATAAAGTGTCAATCGAGTCAAGTAAAGAAAAAATAGTAGCCTATTGAGTGTGTTCTTGGTGGCTCTGCGATTCTTGCATATTCCACATATCCCTGTATATGCCATTCAGCTCGAGCAGCTCCCAGTGCGTGCCCTTCTCAACGACCATCCCGTCCTTTAGCACAAAAATAACGTCAACATCCATGATAGTACGCAGCCTGTGCGCAATAAATATCGCTGTACACTTTTGCTCATCCAGTATCTGCCGGATGTTTGCCAAAATCGATCTCTCGGTGCTTACATCCAGCGCCGACGTGCCCTCGTCAAAGAGCATAATGGGTGGCTCCTTGAGGATAGCACGAGCCAAAGCAATCCTCTGCTTCTCACCGCCCGAGATCATCAACCCGCGCTCGCCCACCCGAGTGTCGTATCCCTCTGGCCACGACATAATCGTCGAATGGATGTTCGCGCGCCTCGCTGCCTCCTGCACCTCTTCCGGGCTAGCTGTAGGACGCCCATAGACAATGTTTTGCGATATGGTCGTGTTGAACAGGGGCATGTCCTGGGGCACGACGCCAATAGCACGACGCAGCGACTCGAGTTGCAAATGGTCCAACTGCTGCCGGTCAATATCTATGCTGCCAGACTGCGGGTCGTAGAACCGGAAGAGCAGTCTCAGGATCGTCGACTTTCCGCAACCGCTGGGCCCAACAAACGCCACGCGGGCTCCAGGCGGGATCTCAAAGCTCAAATTGCGCAAAATAGGCCGCTCAGCCGTATATCCAAAGTTCACATTGTCAAACCGAATCGCGCCCCCATTGAGCACCAGTGGCTTCGCACCGGGCTTATCGGCAATGGCGGGCTGGATGTCCTTGAGCCCAAAGAGCGTGTCCATATCGATAACCGCCTGGGTCATCTCGCGATAGACACTGCCCAAAAAGTTCAGCGGCAGAGACAACTGGAACACCAGCCCATTGACCATGACAATATCGCCAACACTCATAGTCCCGCCAACTACGCCCTGCGCCGCCATATACATCATCAAGGCCAGAGACGTGCTAAATATCGCGTTTTGGCCTGCGTTGAGTAGCGCCAGGCTATCGGCCGTCTTCAGCGCTGCTGCTTGGTACTTTATGAGCGCCTTGTCGTACTTTTTGATCTGATACTCCTCGGCATTAAAGTACTTTACCGACTCGTAGTTGATTAGCGAATCGACCGCCACTGTCGCCGCCTGGTTATCAGCAACATTCATGTTGTGGCGAAACTTTGACCGCCACTGCGTGATAGCCAGCGTAAATGTAATATAGGCTGCCATGGTAGCTACGGTAACTACTGCGTACTGCGGGCCAAACTTGTAAGCAAGTATACCAGACACTATGCCAATCTCCAAAAGCGTTGGCACCAGGTGCACGACAAGCGAGGAAAGGATAAAGCTGATGCCCTTTGTTCCACGATCGACCGCTCGAGTAAGCCCACCGGTCTCGCGGCTCAGGTGGAACTGTATGTCGAGGTTGAGAAGGTGTCGGTAGATGCCCAGCGCTAATTTGCGAACAGCGCTTTGTTGCACATTAGCGAATATCGCAGTACGCAGCTCTTGCATCACGGCAGCGCCCAGTCGTGCGGCGCCATACCCAACAAGCATCGCCATAGCTATAGTCGACAACGTGCCACCAGTGGCAGCGACGTCAATGTTGAGCGTATCGACAATATTCTTAAAAAGTATCGGCACTTGGACATTAGCCATCTTGCTGCCGACCATGAGCACCAGGGCCGTGATGACCCGGGCCTTGGTCGCCCAGTCGCCCTTGGGCCAGACGTACTTGAACATGCTGAGTATGATCTTCACTCCGGATTTCGTCATCGCGCCATTGGGCTTCGCTGCTGCTGCCGCCGCCGTTTTAGGGATAGCTGCTGGTGCTGATGGCTGCGAGGGAGGCTTGATCTCTTTGACAATCGGTGGTGAGTCTGGAGAAGCCGCGGACCCTTGCTTGGCCGTACTAAGGGGCCGTAGTATCTGATGTATATTGGTGGCTATGAACGACCGCTGAGCAGGAGGGCGGAGGCGCGAAGTGCACTGAGAACTGGCAAGCAGCGTGCTCAGGCGTCTGCGACCCAGGCAACTGTTGGCCGAGGTGAGTGCCGGACAAAGTCGCAGCACACGGCTCAGAGAGCCCGGGGCCCCATGTCTGCCCAAGCCCGAGGACAGCATGGTTACTGGCTTTGCTCGTTAATGCGTCAGCGCCGTTGTAGAGAAACGAAAAGCCGTCGTAGAAGAAAAAAACGGCGAATTTAGACGAGAAAATGAAAAGAGAGGGTTGCTTCGTTATCTGGCGAATGCGGAAACCGAGGACATGATGCCCCCCTGTATTTATTTATCTATTTGCGCAGCCCTTATCCGTCAAGCACGACATGAGGCATTTAAGAAGAGAGTCGTTCAAAACCTGACTGTATCTCGGATACAGCATGATGCTGAGATATTTACGCCAGCCGTGTTGCTCTGTCACCTAGCGACGTTGCTGACAAAATGCAGCGAATTCTGGAACATCCGGCCAGGAAATCCCGCGGCTGAGCCGAACGAGCCGAGTCGGGTGGGAGATCAGGCATAAAAACTATCAAAGCTATCCGGTTTGGCACTTTTTTTTTAGCGATTTACCACGATTCACTTTTTTACAAACTTCACTTATCGTCAAAAATGAGGTCGAGAGTGTTCAGAGACATGAATGCGCGCAAGGCGGTTGTGAGCAAGGAGCTGGAGCGCACAATATGGCGATACATGTCGCGCAACACGACGCTAGAGCCTCAGATTCGCATGCAAGCGCAGCTAGCACTCGGGCGGACACCTCGCGAGGCCAGCCCCTCCGCGATAAAGAACCGCTGCGTCGTGACGGGGCGTGGGCGTGGTGTGTTTAACGACTGGAAGCTGTGTCGGTTCCAGTTCCGTCTGCGTGCGCTAAACGGCGACCTGCCCGGCGTCGACAAGGCCTCGTGGTAGTCGCTTTGAGATTGATTAATAAAACTATAAACTCTATTTGCTGCCAAAAAAGCGGCATCTACCATGTAGCCCGCGACGCCTGCTTGGCCAAATCAATCATCTTCCAGCCATTGGTGACAGGGTCGTCAGCGTTCTCGGGGACCTTTGTGAAGATCGAGACGTAGTGGCAGGCCTCGATGACGTCCTCTGAGCCCTGAACGATCTCGCCGGTCTTTTTGTTGCGGAAGACGTTGTTCTCCTGGGTCTGGAAGGTCACCACAATCACCGGCACGTCGTTCTCTAGCACGCGTGCCGAGTGGAAATCGATGTGGCGCAGGTCGAGGATCTTGCAGTCGCTAACGACGCCCTGCTGGATCTGAGCAGTAAAGATAGCGGTCAGCACATTGTACGAGGCCTCCGAGCACCAAACCTTCAAGGTCTCTGCATCGCTGTGCAAATAGGCGTCAAGGATCTCGGGGATAATAAACTCGCGGCACTCGCGAACAAACGAATCAAGGCTGAAGCCCGGGTCAATGGTATCGCGGATCTGGCGCAGAGCAGTGGCAGACTCAGTCTCATGGAAAAAGAAGCCGGCCACGCTGCGTATGCGGTCAGTGACTGCGCGCGACGCCTCGATAACGGGGTTCTCGCTCTCCTGGTAGTTTTTGCGCGCTTGGAAGATCCCCTGCATAACCGAGTTATTAGCCTTAAAGTTTTCCCAGCTCTCCTTCCACTTTGCGTCCTTGTGCAGCACAACGCCCTCGCCAGCGTTCTCGTCGGCCTTGACAGCGCGCAGGCGCTGGTACTCGGCAAAGGACCGTGCCTGGCTGGTGCGACTCAAGATACGCGATTTCGCACGCTGCTCCTTGTCCCTGTATCCACCGTACTGCAACGACGCCTCGTCAACATAGCTTTTGACGTTCTTCTCCACCGACTTGTACGTCTCTGTGTTCCGGATCGGAGCCGTAGCCGCCGACGCCACAGTGCCAACAACTTTGGCAGTCGACTTTACTGCCTCGCCGGTAGCCTTAGTCACTGGGTTCTCGGCCACTACCTTGAAGCCCTCGCCAACTGCGTTGCCAACGGCACTGGCTGTTTTCCTAAAGGCTTCAGAGCTGGCAGACGCTGCCTCTTTTGTCTTTTTCATGGCTGCAGAGTCAGAGATCTTGCTGCTGTGATCCCCGAGCAGCTTCATGTTTTCCTGGAGCTCCTGGTTCTCCTTAACTTGGCGTCTAACTGAATCTGCAAAGGCCTTGAGCGGACTGACATGGCCGCCATTGTGCCGAGCACTAGACGTGTGTAGACCAGCGGCAGCAGCCTGGCATGGCTGCAAAAAGTAGCCGCTGCCAGCACCAGCTCTGAAAACGGCGCCAGTGGCGGGGGCTGTGCGTAAGCGGAAGAGCGTCTTGTTCATCGCTGTGAGAAAGAGAGACAAAAGAAGTAAAATTAAAGGATGGAATCGGCCAATTCGTTGGGTAAAATTGCTAGCACAGAAGAGCCAGCCTATCCAAGGCCTATATTATCATCAGCATCTTTTTGATCTGATCGGGCTTGATCATCAGCAGCTCCCCACGCACCTTGGTAATTTTTTTCGTGCTGATTTCCCGCAGATGACATGCAGTTAGCATCCTCTAATGTTCTCCTTTGTGGGCTGGGTTGGCCAAGCAATGACGTACTCTATGGCGCGGAAATTACTGTGACAGAGAGCGAGGAGTGATGCAGGGCCTGGGGGTTGGGGAGCAGCGACACGCGGGAGAGTAGGTGGCACTTCCCCCAGAGTGAGTGGCTGAGCAGCAGCTCTGCCTATTCTTTCGAGTTGCATTCACTGTCTATTTTGGTCGGTGTTCCTGAAAGGGGGCACTAATGAGCAAGCTATAAATGACCCGCCTTCTTTGGCACCCTTGTCCCCTCTCCATCCCCCCATTTCTTTTGTATTCTTTGCCTTATAAAATCCACCAGTGTCTAGCAGCCCGCCGATCCACATCCATAGACCATTGCAACAAATCCTCCGAGACTACGAGCCGTCCCCACTCTCCGCCATGTCTCCCCAACTCCCGGTCGGCCAGCTGCTATCCATGGACAATCCTAATATCTGTAATCGGGAATGCGTCTGCGACTTTTGCAAGCAACAGGGCGGAAACAGCCCACTTGACGATTGATAACTGTTTGTAGCGGTCCTCGCCAGTACGGCCCTCCAACAACTCACGTTTGCTGACTAGGCAAAGTGGATCAAGGACCCAATGCCTGCCACCCCACCTCTCCCCACCCCCCAAAAATTTCCAAGCGAGCCAAGCCACCAAAATCCACTCGTGTATGTATCTAAAATGGCCTGGAGGAAGTGAGGGCTCTCTCTACACACATTCTCCATTGTGCATAGCCTGCATTTCTCGTAACTTGTTGCATTTAAATAAAAAAGATTCTTGCACACCTATTTTTATTTTGAAGAAAGTGCATAAATTCATGACTGCGATTAGGCTATAGCCTGATCCGTTTTGCCCATTGCACAATAGCAGTGCCCGTAGACGTCGTCTTGTCCGCCCGGCTCATAGCCAACGGAGCTTCTTACACGTGGGAATGGGATAGCATGGAGCTACAAAGCATTGCACGATTTCCTCAACGCATACTGTGCCCGTCTCACACAAGGTTGTCTTGCATGGGTGTTCTGCGTTACCAACGGGACCGGATACCACTACTGCAGCAATGCAGCTTGCCAGAAAGCAAATTGCAATAATAGCCGACTTCATTGTTGCTCTTGGCGCGATTGTTGTCCCGAAAAAAGGCGGAAGAATAGTGCCAGAAAACAAAAAGGCAACTAATGATGTCCCAGCTTCTGTTCCCCAACTATTTCCAGTGCCGTCATTTTATATTCCTCGCCGAGTTTTTGTCGCTTACATTTAGGTGCCTATGTGTGTTAATTGGGATAACTGCCATGCTCAGTGGCCTATCGCGCCTCTTCTGCTAGTTACTGCACATGGCTTCTTCCGGCTATGCATGCTGCTTGAGCTATTTTTTGCATGTCCCCCGAGTTTTTTTCTTCATCCATAATGTAGCTAGTGGCTGAATCATCAACTGCGCACGCAATCCAAGTTTCTGGTGTGCTAGGAGGCCATTCAACAGATGCTTACAACAGGTGTACAAATAAAGGAGAGCCAAAAAGTATAGTAAGTAAGAAAGGGTGGGTTGTGGAGAAGCGGGAGGAAGAAACCCAATTCCCAAAATGCCCTTAAAGTCTTGCACGCTGGCCGCATCGGCAAAGATCGGGAAACACCTCATTAATGCTTTTTGTCTTTCCCAAGCCATTGCTTTGCTCCTTTGTCGCAGGATAGCAAGCCTTTGCAAGCTATTCTTTCTAACAGTGCTGGGAGAAATACTTGCTTTGCGTCACACGATTTCAAGGCCAGGCATTTCAAGAAACGAGCTTGACAAAAGTCTCCAGCCAGCAAAGCAGAAACACGAAAAAGAAAGCAGCTGGTTCTACATGGGGTTAAAGAGCAGGACCACCGCTCACATTTTTTACCTCTTCGTTTTCTTCTCCAGTATTACTCAACTAGTAAATATTTTTTGTCATTGAAGCGTCATCGAGTCACTATGAATTTCAATAACCCGAGAACGAGAAAAACTGTGTTGGTTTATGATTTGGCTGGAGAAACCAACATAGCTAGTATAGAGATGGAGTTGGAAACTGTTGCCGAATTGAGAGGAGAGCTACTAAAGTTTGACCGGTACAGTGATGGTGAGTTTGCAATTAGATATGCTGATAGAACTCAGTCGGCATGGCTTTCTTGGGTCTACACACCAGAAGCTGATGCAAGGAGAGTTGTAAGTGGCGGCAAGTCCACGCTTCTAGCTAACAACGATGACATGCTTGAATATATGGAAAGCAAGATATACTTTGTCTATGCTCACTCCAACAAGGCTAATGATGCTAGTGTCGATGGGCGGTATGATCCATTGGATGCTACCACTGACGAGTCCTTGATTGAGGGTGTTTATGTTGAACTTTGACAATTAAGGTGAGGAAGATAGCTTTCTTGGGGGTGTTACTATGTTAAGGAGCCAGCAGAAGCAGCTCCAACATGGCGCTCAATTATTTATTTATGACCGCCTTTAGGCAATAAACCATGACATCAGCATTTATTACACCCGATTTTGAATATCTCGTCTCGAAAAGTAGGTAATAGGGATATGTGTTCACCATTTGCCATTCGCTGGCAGCGGGGTTATCAAATGCTTCTACTTTTAAACAGCTACTGCGGTTTCTAATCATGGGAAGTAGCTGGGTTTGGGCCGCAGCATTACCCCCGCACATTTGGAATGTGCTCAGTCCTACGGTTTTTAAGCCACGAGAGTGCTACAAAACTATTGCCCCCGCCAGTGCTTGTAATAGCTTTTACGTGCTACAGGTACATGTCGAAGCAAAAAACTTTTTCTGCAGCCTCATATAATTGCTTTTTGTTCTACTCTTTCTCTATTCTATGAATATCAGCCGAATCACAGCAATTTTATTCCTGGTCAGCCATAGCCTGGCATGGGACTGGCAACAAAAGCTCGGCTTGTACCCAAGAATAGTTGAGCTAGCCGAGCTCAAGACTGGATCAGTTGAAGAGCATGTGATTTACGGCCTAGTGGCAAAGTCATTGGGGGATACGCGCACAGTTGAACGATTAAGCTACCCGCTAAGGACATTACAGTTTCGGGATGGGCTGCTTTCCCTGATTACGTCTGTAAACTTGGTCAGATCGGATGCGATAGACGACCCTTTGGGCGTGAGCAGCATTGACTACTTGGTGGATAGAATACGCAAAACCTACACGGAGTCGTTGAAGCAATTCTTCGGGCATTGATCGCGACTGTCACTGCAGCAACCGGTTTCCAAAGACGATCTCAATATGCATGCCAATACATCTCCAAACAACATGACCAATATTCATGGTGCCACGGACTTTGAGTCGTGCCAGAGCCAGTGGTGACCTGGTGACAGCAAAGGTGGCATTCTGGAACACTTGGGAGTTCACACGCCTGGCCGAATATTCAGCCGCCTTGGTATGTAAAACCTTGTTTGTTTTTTTTCCACTGCAGGGATCTTCATACACACTAATCGCCGATACACCGAGAGAAGAGGCGCTATGACCTAGACAAATGCACACCCTTTATCCGCAACGGGCACTTGCACGAGCACGATTAGCGAATAAGGCTTGCCGAAAAGGAAGCGCGGCATAGCGGAAAATGCAAATGTGCACTGTCAATTCCATGTTCCTTTCCGTAGCTTAATTGCAGCGCTGCTTCATGGAAAAAGTCCTTGTAAGAGAGACCATGTGGTTTAAGTGCTAATAGCACTTTTCCCGCGGCAATCACTTGGACAAATGCTCTGAGCTTCTGTGGAACTTTCCCGCCTCACTTAGCTGAAAGCGAAGAGTACCAAGTGCATAGGCCAACAATAAGCGCACAGCGGCGGACGCGAGGCTCAGGCAGACTAGCTATAAAGACTAAACGGCATGTGCCTTGCAAGCTCCCGACATTGTCCACCAAGCAACAATCGCGAGTCTCTTCGTCTCTCCAGCTATAATTACCTCAGCCCGATCGACTCTCTTCTTTTGTTATCTGGCTCAACCACAGTCTCCTTTTTTAATATCCAGCCGTATTCGCGACCATGAAGCGTGTCAGCATCGTGCTTTTGGCCGCCCTAGTCGCCACCAGCGTGGTGGGCACTTTGGCCTGCCCTATCCCCGACGATGATGTTGTTTCGCTCCAGCCATCAAAGACCTCAAGCTGCACCAACCCGACCCCGTTCGTCATTCCTAGCCTGCAGGAGTGGAAGGGATCCAAGGGCAACTGGAAGCTGAGCCAGCGCTCGCGCATCGTCATTGACCCCGCTTTCGCCAAGGGCATTCCCGCAGACTCCAAGCACTCTTTCATGGCTAATCCGGCTAATTTGCAGCAATACGCCGCTAGCTTCCAGTCCGACATCAAGCAGGTTACTGGGTGGGATCTCCAAGTCGTCGTCTCGAGCAAGAGCGGCAAGGACGACATTTTCCTCACTCTGGGCGCCGACGCCAAAGACTCCAAGCTCGGCAACGAGGGCTACATCCTTGATATCGACAAGAAGGGCGTCTCCATCCAGGCCGCCACTTCTCGCGGTGCCTTCTGGGCCACTCGTACGCTGCTACAGATGCTGATCCTCGCCAACGAGAATGACTACTCGCTGCCACAGGGTAAAGCGCGCGACTTCCCCAACTATGGCGAGCGCAAGTTCATGCAGGACATTGCTCGCAAGCCTATTCCCATGTCCGACCTCAAGGAGTATGTTGCGCTCACTTCGTTCTACAAGTTCAACACCTACCACATCCACCTCAACGACAACCCGGGCATGCAGAACAAGGCTCTGAACAAAGAATGGGCGTCTCAGTACTCTGGATTCCGTCTCAAGTCCGACAACCCTGTCTTTTCTATCTATGCCAACAGCGACACCGCCTATACCAAGCAGGATATGCGCGAGTATCAGGACTTTGTCAAGGCCCGCGGCATGGATCTGATTCCCGAGATCGACACGCCCGCGCACTCGTTGTGCTTCACAAAATTCCATCCCGAGTGGTCTATCCAAGAGGCTGCGGCACGCGGCGACTGGCTGGACCTGGGTAACCAAGAGGTGTGGAGATTCATTGAGAACCTATGGAGCGAGTTTGTCGGATGGTTCGACTCAAGGGAGATTCACATTGGTGCCGACGAGTACGACGCAACCAAGGGCGACCTTGCTCGCAAGTTTGTCAACCACTTCCACGACTACTTTGCGACCAACTTTAACCGCACCGTGCGCATGTGGGGCTCTGACGTCAAGCTGCCCGGCACGATTGAGATCAACAAGAGCATTCACACGGACCACTGGGACTGGACATACTCCAACCCGGTTGACTTGGTGAAGCGGGGACACAAGATCAGCAACCTCAATGCCCCCGACGTCTATATGGTTCCTCGCTCGCAGTCGTACTGGGACTACATCGATGACAAGAAGATCTACGACCTCTGGCTGCCTCACATCTTTGACATCTTTGACCGTACCAACTCCAGCCGCAACCTGAGCCCCAACGAGCCCCTGCTGACTGGCGGCGGGTTTGCCAACTGGAACGACTTCCTTTCTGAGTCCGTTACGCGTGTCGAGCTATACGACCGCGTCTCCAAGCCTGCTGGCGCCTTTGCCGAGAAGCTCTGGGCTGGAGAGAAAAGCACATCCAATATCCCGTATGATGAGTGGGCGCCGCTGGCCAAGAAGCTGCGCGAGAACATCCCCGGCGTTACCCTGACCCGTAGGCCGGCGTCCGTAGGCCAATTTGTCATTAGCTACGACTTTGAGGACGGCGATGTCAAGGACAAATCGGGCAATGGGTACGACGGCAAGCTCAACAATGGCGCCAAGGTCGTTGATGCCGGCGAAGGCCATGGCAAGGCTGTGCAGCTTTCGCCAAACTCGTTCATTAGCACGCCTGTTGAGAGCATTGGTTACCCTTACGCTGTTGGTCTCTGGGTCAAGCCAAGCGGCAACCAGGCTGCCAACGCTGTGCTGCTTGAGTCTGGCGACGGAAGACTGCTTGTTAGCAATTCTACCTCGCCAACCGTCACCTTTGAGCAAGACGGAAACAAGTACAGCACCCAGATTGTTCTCCCCGTCGATACCTGGTCGCACATTGGCTTCTCTGCTGACGGCATCAAGACCACGGTCTTCTTCAACATGAGGCGCTCGGCGATAGTCCACTACTACAACTCCAGATGGGACCAGCTGCGCAACGAGACCATGGTCATTGCTGCTCCGCTGCGCAACATTGGCAGCGCCAACGGTAACAGCTTCAATGGCCTAGTTGACGGCGTCTTTGCCCTCAATCGTGCTAGCTTCGGTGGCGAGATGGCCTTCCTTGGAAAGCGCTATGCTAATGCCCTTCCTTAAACTACAGTTTTATATTTTTGAATCTATCAACTACTACACAAACTATCAACAGGAGTGCCGTTGGCTGCGGGTTGAATCCCACATCCCATTTGTCTTGGATCTTGTTCATGCGGATACCTATGCATGAGAGGCACTCGCTGGAAACAATCTCGTTGACCTTTAATCCTTGTCAGCCATCTTCGTTCTCTCGCCGTCATGTCTTCTCTATCTCTGTTTTCCGTCCTGCCTCAGCACATCGTTCGGAGGATAGTCCACTATGTAACTAGCTGTTTCCGTCTACGGTATGATGGAGCTGAAGATGACTACAAAGACCGCTCCGAGTTGCTCACGCCATTGCTCTGGGTTTGCCGCAACTTCCGGGACGCTGTGTACTCGATATTTAGCAGCCAGTTCTATATCCGCTTTTCTACAGACCCTGTTATTGAGTCTGGCAGCTCCTGGCATTCCTGGCCACATGAACTTCAATTGGTATGCGAGCCCTCATTCAGCTCAGTAAAGACTCTGTCTATAGTCGCGGATACACGCCTCGTCTATTCAGGCAATGCACTGAAAATGGCGCAAAGTCCTCCGCTACAAGACAGCATGTTCCCAAGTGCTCGCTCACTTGTCTGCACTTTTATTTTGTCGACACCATACCATGACTCTTTTGACCGAGATAATGCTGTAGCTAACATTTGCGCGTTTGTGGAGCATGTCAAGCGAATAGCGCCTATGGCCAACAAAGTCTCGATTCGTTCCAACGAAAACTATGAAATGAAATACTACAACAATGAGGCGTTCTTTGGCGGAACCGACATTTCGTCAGAGGACAAATGCTTTGGCGCCCTGGCTTCTCGTTTTTACCAGCTCGCTAACCGCATATCGTATACCTCTGACGAGCCATTCGCGCCTATGGAGCTCCAGCTCGACCTTATCCATGGTTTGGTGAGTCTGGAATGTGAGAGCGAGATTGACGCCTTCAACAACATCGTACTAGTAGCTCGACAGAGCGCGCAGACGCTGCAGAAGCTGACACTTGCCTATCAACTACAAGCTGGTATCTCCGATCTCGTCCAGAGCTCGCTCGGCAACTATGTGGAGTACCCATGCCTGAGCACGCTTTTCCTGGATCTGCAATTGTGCCCACGCTCTGTCCCTTTGGCAGTTGACAATGGTACGGTGCTGTTTCCTAGTCTTCGAAACCTGGCTATCGGCTGCGATTACCCATTTGGTGACGACGTGCTGTTCAGGGGCAACGCTGCAACGCTGGAGTTTTTGCGCGTGATGCCAGGCCGCGATTTTTGCGACGTTGTGCGGAAATACAAAGTATTCACGCCGACTAGTCACCCGAGGCTACAGAAGGTTGAGGGTTTGCGCCTTTCACGATTCAAAGAATCTCAAATTCTCTCGACAGAGGCACATTTGCAGTGTATGTTGAGCATTGCGCCTAAAGCGGCTGTGCGAGTTATTCCTGCCATTCCGGCTGGCGAAGTCACGTTATTGGCGCTAGACATTCTTAAAGATCACCCATTTATTCAAGTGCTCCACTTGGCTGATACACAGCTGATGCTCTGGGAGGTCATCCACATAGTCAAGTGGCTCCCTATACTGTCCGATCTGGTTAGCAAGTCAACCGGGCTTGGCGCTTACTCAGAAGATGTCACATTAGGCATGATTCCGGACTATGTGCGCGGCATCGAGGTTCCTTTGAGAGAGCGGTTCCGGTGCTGGCGCATTGGCGAAGTTTATAACGATAGCCTTGAGGAAACTTTGGCCTGCATTCTGGTGGTGGCGATGATGTTCCCCAACTTTAGCTATGCAAACCTACCAAACTCAGTTTTGCACAAGTACATGAGGCTGATGGAGGAGACCCTCGGATTAGGCGAGTATGTAGATGCTGCGCCGCGTCTACGGCACCTGCTCTTTGACAAGACCGTCTAGGTAGAGATATAGTGTTTTCATTTTAATGCAGTTATTGATTAAGCTGATCAAAAAGAGCTACTGGGAGCCACTTGGCTGCGGCTGCTTGTGTCCTTGGATCTGCAAAGCCTGCCTACCAGCACCACGCTTTTCTCTCTAGCTTGTCCTGATTTAAATATATATATTTTCCATCCTTTGCTGCTCTCTTTGATTTGTTCTGGAATTAGCCCGCAAGCATGGCCGACTCGACAGAGCAGCCCGAGCAGCGCAAGCGGCAATTTCGCATTCCAACTGTGGAGGATATCGAAAAGAGTCGCAAGGATGCCGAGGGGAGGCTAGCGCCAGTAGAGAGTATGCGCGACGCGTTGGCCTTTGACTTGTCATCCTCTACCTTGCGGCCACCCACAGCTGCCTCCAAATCTATTGCTCCAGCCACAAACGCTACTGTACCTGTAGTGGCACAACCTGGCGAAGTACGCACTAGTCACAACCAGCCCGAAAACACTGCCACTGCTGCCAGTAGCCAAGCTCAGCCACTGGCTAGTCCTGCTGGAGGAGGCGGCGGTGGGCGAGGGAGTGGCCAGGTAGTCCTAGTGAACGAACTGCAGCGCGGCAACCCCGTGCTCGAGTGCGTACGAAACGTGCGGTGGAGTTACAGCAAAGACATTATACCCGACTATGTCGTTGGACGCACATCATGCATTTTATACTTGAGCGTCAAGTACCACAGATTACACCCCGAGTACATCAGCAAGCGCATAGATGGGCTGGCAAAGAATTACCGGCTACGCGTCTTGCTTATTTACGTTGACACAGACGACTGCAAGATCCCGTTGCGCGAGATAAACCGCATAGCCGTTTTGGGCGAAATGACTATACTACTGGCGTGGTCATTGGATGAGGCTGGAAGATACATAGAGACACTAAAAGCGTTTGAGCATCGCCAGCCTGATATTATCAGAGAGCGAGTAGAGGACACATATATGGCTAGACTGTCGAATTCGCTTACCAACATTAAATCGGTGAACAAGACAGACGTGCTCACTCTCTCATCCAATTTTGGCTCGTTTGAAGGCATGTCCAAGGCTACCAGCAACGAGCTAAGTTTGTGCGCGGGGATTGGCGACTTGAAGGCACAGCGCATCTTTAAGGCATTCCATGAGCCGTTTATTCCCGAGAAGTGACACATTCTAAGCTTTTATCTTAACTGGGCCCATGCCTTGCTATGACTTGGTCCATTGGAATCATTGGCGTGTCCATAACTTATACCAACAAGGGATCGGCATTGTCCCTTACAAGGTGTGTGTGGGATGGGTAGTTGACCACGTAAAATAGCATTAAAAGCGCACATTTATTCACTTATACTTTGGCTATAATGACTACTGCTACAACCAAAGCGCGCGATCTAGTCAACCTACAAAGCAATGACAAAGCGCAGGCCATCGACTGCTTGCATTTGCTGCCTTGTGCTGTAAAGTATTCTGGCCCAGCCAGCACAAGCACATATTTCCTGCCGCAGCAGCAGCCAGACTTGACGTACGAGGCCACGTTTAGAGGTCGTCAGCTGCTTGGATGGAAAGTACATTTGCCTGATAGCTACACCGGGCATATTGTAGTCGATTCTGTAGCCACAAGCGAGGCGAGTGACTCTGCGTTCGAGTCGGAAGCATCGGATATGCCAGCTGCCGAGCAACGCGTGATATCATCGGCTGGCTCATTCGACTCGCTTACAGTCTGGGAGCATGACCGACTGCCGGTCAAAGATGACGACGAATTTATTACCACACTTGAATGGATATCCGTAGCAGCCAGCATCCATGCCGACTGTTCGGACAACTGCGACGAGACAGTCGAGTAGATACATTCCTATAAGACTGCTCTAATCTATAAAATCCAATTGAACATGTGGTGTGCGAAGTGCAATAGAGGGATAGAGGCACGTGGCATTTTGATGTGCCATCATATGGCTGCGCATATTAGGACAGGCGACTCTAGTTGGATCCGAATCAGCAGATTCCTATCCATTGTCAGCAATGTGCTGCGTGCTCTTAGTATCGGCGTATTAACACGCCTCTAATTACACCTATGAAAACGCTGGACAATCGCCATGACATTTATTGCAGTCGGCTATCATCGCAGCTTCAGGTGACTAGCAAATAAAGCAATAGCTGCCGGTTGGCATGTGCAAATTCTACACTCGCTGCCATGCCAACAAAACGCGGACTATAAAAACGGCTAACCAGTAGTTTGGAGGCCGAAGGTGGTACGTTTATACAAGCCCTCTTGCATTTTCACTTTTAATCAACTGCAGCTCAGGAAGAGCCTATTATTCACGTCATTAAATTAGAGGTAAGAATGCTCCATGCTTTACTAGTGGTGAGTGACTTGTATTTGGCGCATGGCTGTGCAAGTCTTTGGAAGTCTAAACTATTATAATTTAAATCTACAGCATATCTCTATCCATCCTCTTTTTTGTATTCCTATTGGCATCGTGGATGCGCCTATGCTGGAGAGTAGTGTCTACTAAAGTAGTACACGTACTTTGCTTTACTCAAAGCCATGCATGTGGTCAACCTCGGCAAGCATAGTCAAAAGGGCCATGCAAGGCGCAATACAGCAGTAGCACACGGCCTGGATTATTGGCATCCTTGTACATCCTCGCCATCAATCCTTCCCTCTTTTGCGTGAGCATACTGCCTATGCGCAGAGGTAAATATTGATGGCTATTTACTTGCACGGAAAAATGCATGCATGGCTACATTATGTTTTCCCGCCTGTGGCTGCCGTATCGGCATGGCGCTACATAGGTCTCTCGGCCAAGCATCCATTCTTGTCAATGCAACCCCTCACATACTAGCAATATTATATACGTTGCTTCTAATTGATTTTGCGTGTACAAGAGCAATAAGCAAATACCCTTAAAGATATTGTGTGGAGTGCATGTTTCAATATGAGATCTTGCATGGCCACGCCCTTTCCCCCTTCCCCACATTGCTTCTTGTTCTGTTTGTTTTTATTCCATTATAGGACTCTCCTAAGCTACTAGTTGTACTACTATTGTTTAGATAATCCACTGTCATTGCTCGGTATAGGTATACATGAGAGCTCTGGCCAGGCTTAGCGCCGTTGCATCCGTAGTGTTTGCTATGCTTGCTGGCAGCTCACCATCCGATCATTTGCGGCGATTCGGTAGTGGCGGAGACATTATCCGGGGCGTAAACCTCGGCGGGTTGTTTGTACTAGAGCCATGGATTAGGCCTTCGCTTTTTAGGCAGTGGGAAGGAAGCAATGCATACGTGGTTGACGAGTGGACGTATTGCGCAACACTCGGGAAAAACGAGTGTACTTCGCGACTTAAGCAGCACTGGAGCACGTGGGTGACCGAGTCAGATATTGCCACTTTGGCAAAGCTCGGGTTGAACCACATTAGGATTCCTATTGGATACTGGGCGTTTACAGTCAAGGACGACGAGCCATACGTTCAAGGCCAGATACCGTACCTAAAGCAGGTGTTGGAATGGGCGCGCAAGTATAAGCTAAACGCGGTTCTTGACTTGCATGGCGTCCCGGGCTCGCAAAATGGATTTGACAATTCAGGAAAGCTGGGTGAAATCGGATGGCAGCGAGCCCAAGAAAATATCGACCGGTCGATTCAAGCATTAGTTGGGCTAGCAAATATTGCCGCGCAATACTCTGATGTTGTCGACGCTGTTGAGGCCGTTAACGAGCCAGCCATTTGGGGGCTCTCTAAGCAGGGTATCATTGATTATTATAAGCGTGCCTACTCGACTATCCGTGGCATCGCGCCTAGCGTTACTATAGTTATCCATGACGCGTTCCTCTCGCCGGCTGAGTGGAACGACTTGAACGTACAGGGATGGTCGAATGTCATTTTGGATACACATACGTACCACGTATTTGTCAAAGACCGCTTGACGCTGTCCCGAGACGACCACCTCAAGGCAACTTGCCAAGACGCAGCAAATGTCCGCAACTTTAATACGAATTTGTGGACAGTCACTGGAGAGTGGTCGCTCGCCACCACCGATTGTGCCAGGTGGTTGAATGGATTCGGAAAGGGCGCTCGCTGGGACGGGTCTCTGCCTTGGGAGATGAATGGTCCAGTGTATCCAGGAGCCACATGCGCGGGGCAGACCTCAATTGGCGCCTGGGACTCGTCAACTAGAGGCTTTTACAGGCAATTCGCCGAGGCGCAGATGGACGCTTATGAGGCGGGCAGCGGGTGGTTCTTTTGGAACTTCAAAACCGAGGAAGCTGACGATTGGAATTACATCAAGCTGGCTCAGAATGGGCTGATTCCTAACCCGCCTACAGACCGCCATTACTCTCGGTACTCGCTGGACAATGCTCGCTGGAACATCAAGCTCAACTCGCCATGGTGCCACGAGTAACGAGGCCGTCACCCACTTTGTGTGGTCTTTGTCGTTTCTTTTCATGCCCATTGTTGCTTTTTATACTGTAGCTATTAATCCTGGCTCTTTTGTCTTCAATCTGTGGCGCCTAATGAGCGTGACTTGGTTGCTGGCAAGAATTGAGTTGCGAGCTTGAGCATCTTACGCATTATTAACAATACTTGTGGCTGGGGCGGCTCTTTAGCCCACCATATCTATACTCGAGGCAATGCCTTTTACTCTACCATCCAGCTATCTTGGCCACACGCCAGAAAAGGCAGGAGCGTTGGGATATCGATTGAGGATACCATGGCCTAACCAGGGGGGCTACGGGCCACCCGACAAGTGCTGCTGGACCACTGTTCCCCATGTTCTTTTAGCAATGTTTGCAGTTGTCCACGATCACTACCCCCCAACTTGCCGCTAAGTTTTACTAGCCCGAGCCGGGTTTGTTTGCATGTTTACTGCCACAAGGACTGCGATTGCCTAGCGGCTTATGCTTTTTATCTGGGTGCCATTGATTCTAGGGAGTAAGGGGAGGCGCATTTACCAAGCAAAGAAGCGTGGCAAGCGGAATGCAAGCAGTGATATTGCTATTGTGCTTGGGCTTACTGGCAATATGAATGCCCTAGAAGATGGACCGGAACCAGTGAATTGTGCTCCCCAGCCACCTTTACCGCGTGTAACAAAACCGCAGCAGCCAGCAAACTACACCTACTTATCATACCCGTCATTCCATCTTGCTCTTCTGACAACTAGCTGTCAATCCCTGCTGTAGCTTCATTTCTTCATATTAATACGTGACTCTTTAATTTTAATACCCTTATTCGCAGCATGCATTTTGGACCCCTGCTTGCTACCCTGCTCGTAGCTGTCGTTGGTTCGCCAATGGGTGTCGTATATGCAGCTACCACCGGTGGATTCAGAGGGCACCCAGTCGACGTAGTCCGGGGCGTCAATCTAGGCGGCCTTTTCGTGCTGGAACCATGGATCACTCCATCGCTTTTCAGCGAGTGGGAGCGCTTGCCACAGTCTCCCGTAGTCGACGAGTGGAGCTACTGTGCTGTACTTGGCAAGCCAGAGTGTATGCGCCGCCTGAACAACCACTGGGCGACGTGGGTACAAGAGTCCGATATAAGCACACTGGCTAGTATGAACATCAACACGTTGCGAATACCTATCGGGTACTGGGCGCTGGCTCCAGACTTGTCAGAGCCCTATGTCCAGGGCCAAATCCCGTACTTAAGGCGAATTCTGGACTGGGCAGCTGCCTATAACCTGCGCGTAATTCTGGACTTGCACGGCGTTCCTGGATCGCAAAATGGGTTTGACAACTCCGGTCGCCGCGGCGAGATTGGTTGGCCCAAGCACCCGAGCGATATTCGGCAGTCACTTGATTCTCTAGCCGTGCTTGCGAGACTGGCTAACGAGCATCGATCAGTTGCTGCTATTCAGCCCGTCAATGAGCCTGCTAATTGGGGCGTATCCAAAAGTGTTATCCATCAATACTATTTGCAGGCATACCAAGTGGCCAAGTCGATAGCTCCACGTATCACGTTGGTCTTCCATGACGCCTTTTTGCCTGTAAGTGAGTGGAGCGAGCTAGCACCCTCAAACATGACTGGATCGTACCTGGATACGCACATTTACCACGTATTTACCGAGGAGTCATTAAAGCTCTCAAATGAGTCGCATCTGTCAAAGGCGTGCGCTGACGGCGAAAAGCTCAGACAGTTCAATACTCAATCGCCTGCGATTTGCGGCGAGTTTAGCTTGGCGACCACTGACTGCGCTAGATGGCTGAACGGTTTCCAGCGAAGCTCTCGATGGGACGGCACGTACCTTACTGCCAGGCCAATTTTGTTTAATGGGACGTGTGCGGGGCAAGAAGACCTGAGTGCTTGGAATGTGGAAAAACGAATGTTTATGCGTAACTTTGCTATGGCCCAGCTTCAAGCCTACGAAAAGGCCAATGGCTGGATATTTTGGAATTTCAAGACCGAAACCGCGGATTCATGGAATTATATCAAGCTGGCACGGGCCGGAATTATCCCCAGTCCACCTATTGGCTCTGCCTTTAGTATATGCCCTACGTAGCCGTTGTTCTCAGCTTTAAAAGCACTTTTTTATTAATGTCACTCCTTTGTTGAAAAACATTCATGTTACCCCACACACGCAATGCTCAGTGTGTCACGGAGGAGCTACTGTGTTTGATGTCTTAGGCTCGCACGCGTTTCCTGCTACTATCCCCTCTTTGCGGACTCGCTCAATGCCAGTAGTGTGGGGGTACAAAAAGAAACCTGTCGCATGAGCTGAATCTCAAGTGGTCTGGCGATTCAAGTACAAAGCGGGGAGGTATATCCGCCTTCTGGAACAAGGAAAGGGTGGCACGCTTGGTTTCAAGCAAATGCACACAGTGCATATTCCTCTACGACAAAAATGGTAATCGTTAAACCTAATTACTGACGTTTTCCGCGCAGGTTTGCTACTACACCAGGTATTCAACTAACGAAAGGGTGAGAAAGGCGGACTGCCATTGCTCGTATCTTTTCTTTTTCTCTTACAATTTATCCTCACTATCCATTGTTTTTTTTGATACCCTGACGAATTGATCCATTGTATAAGCACAATTTCCCATTTTATCTCTATCGTTTTTCATTTAGCTGATGCGGTATGCCATAGGCATTGCGTGCTTGGCCGTATTGGCAGCAGCGCAGCGTCGTCGAGGTCCAGACAGCGAGCCATTTTATCACAATCACATTGATCAAGCGATTGGGCCTCAGTATGCCCATGGTATCGAGCGGGCGCCAGCACAATCGCATGTAGCGACACGAGTCCCTCTGGGCTATCCTCCGTCTTGGCCAAATGTGCCCGCCCTACACTACCTGCCAGCGCCGCTATACCCACCACGGACAGCCCATCCTTTATCAAGACCAGCACTTGCGCAGGACGTTGCTGGCAGATTACCCAATATTATAGCCCAGCACGCAGCTCAGCACAAAAACATGGATAAGCCAGAGTTTGGCAACGCAGTAGAGTTTGTGCCATCAACCACTGATTTCAAACGGCCACTCGAGGAGCCACACTCGCCAGACATTGCGATAGGCAAAAATTGGCCCGTGTATTCTGAGATCTTGGGCACCTTTTCGGTAGCGGTTGACGACCAAAACGAGGAGTTGAGCAGTAATAGTCTTGTGCCAACTACGGCTGAGACCAATGTAGCAGCCCTCAGTTCAGTAGCCCCAACCGTACTTACGATCCCCGCAATTAAAATAACGTCCTCATCTCCCGCACCCATCACTTCAGTGCGAGCTGTTTTAGAGCCCACGTACGTACAGCAGCCAGTCAATTTGCCACTACCGGACTCTAACCACGATGCAACTTACCCAGCGATGGGTGCCACAAATGACACGCAGCGAGCAGGAGGAGTTATCCGTGTACCTGCTAGTCTATACGCAACAGACTTGCTGACAATGCCGACGCAAGACGTACAGGGCGACGTCAGGCAAGAGCCAAGCAGTGGAATGAGCATGGGATACCATGGGCACGGTATGGTGCGTGGCGTTAACATTGGCGGATTCCTAGTGCCCGAGTTTTGGATAACACCATCGCTTATCGCGAATATTCCCGACCCCAAGCCAACCGACTATATGCAGCTCTGCAATCAACTGGGTCCCGAGGCCACGCTGAGCCTGATGCGGCGACACTGGGAAACATGGATCACTGAGTCAGAGGTCCAGCGTTTGGCATCGGCGGGTATTACTCATTTGCGTATTCCCTTGGGCCACTGGGAGTTTGTTGATTCGGATGAAGGCTACGTTAGGGGCGGGCTGCCTTATTTTAAGCGACTCGTTTACTGGGCCAATCAACATGGGCTCAAGGTTATTCCTGATATGCATACGGCACCCGGCAGTCAAAACGGGTTCGACAACTCTGGGTCTACCAATGGTATTAATTGGACTAAGGACCCCCGTAACGTTTCGCTATCCAAACGCGCACTACAGGCGATGCTAAAATACATTTCCGGTGACCCCATTTTGCTAGCCACCACTGACGCCGTAGACATGCTGAATGAGCCGTTTATCGATTCGCTAGATTTTGGACAGCTCTGGGACTACGACACTGGCGGCCACACCCTTGTATCAAGCAGATTGGGCAAAACACCACCGGTTGTATCTATCGTTGATCGCGGGTTTAAAGAGTTCAGTTGGTGGCAAACGCGGTGGCCGCAGGACTGGAACACCAAGTACGTTGATGCATGGCTGGATGCGCATTTGTACCATGTGTTTGATCGCAATATAGACGATTGGCCGCTAGAGAGCCATTTGCGGCTTGTGTGTCAGAATGGGAGGGATCTGAGGGCAAATTCAACGAGCTTTCCCATCATCGTCGGCGAATGGTCACTGGCCCTGCCGCAGGCTGCTTTGAGCGGGAGGGAGAATGAGGCGAGGAGGAGATTCGCCGAGGCTCAGCTGGATGCTTATGAGCTGGGTGGTGCTGGATGGATATTCTGGTGCTTTAAAACTGAGGCTTCGCCGGAGTGGTCATTCTTGGATGCGCTCGACCGCTCGTGGATGCCTCAACCCCTGACTAACAGAGAGTTTTCGCCTATTTGCAAGTACTAGTTCATCCATTTCGATATATGTACATCTTACCTAATGTGTCTTGATCTGATCAGTTGATATCGATGAGAAGCACTCAAAGATAGCACTCAATCGATTGCGCTCACATTTCTTTCGCGCTCTGATTTAAACTTTTTAAAGCAGCCGTTTCATTTCAATCCACACCTTTTCCATTTGCAATGGTACGAGCCTCGCTAATGTAGTAACAACCGCATCGCTGTTGGTCAGTTTGGCCATGGACTAATCCACGTTTTCCGACAAATTATAGGGCGGAACACCACGTAAGCCATATCCCAAGGAGGTCTGGTCGCCGGCCGGTGGCTGGTGGTCCCAGCCAAAGCTGTGGAAGCGCAATACGGTTATAGCTGGGCTGGGGGCGCTTGCTGTAGTTGCTTTTACATTCAAAAAGTCGGCAGAGCTCGAGAAACGCACTATTTATCCTCGTGTGTGGATTCCATCGATGATGTGGTCCAAGCAGTTCAAGGTAAGGCGCTTTCTTTGGATTGAGCTATATGAGGTGGGGGCTTTATCTTACCGAGATGTGTTTACGCTATTTGTAGGACAACGACGATCCGTACTTTCAGCCGCCAAAGTCGCTGTAGATGTGGCTTCTCATGAAGTGAAGCAGACACCATGTAGTGAGGCGTAGCGATGTACTTTCGCGATAGTGACTCAACACTTCACTTCCTCTTTTGGGTAGGAGCACAAGTCCAGAGTGAGAAAGAAAAAAAATCCTTTTCATCGCCTTTTTTTTCCTTTTCCTCAATATTTTTTCGATTACTCTTTATTTCTCAATCAATGTCTACCGAAGAACTTGCTAGCAAAGCCGCTCAAATTAGCCTAAGCGACAACTGTAAGTCCATCAACAAAATGCCTTTCTTGCGGTATGCAGCCACTAAAGATGTCACACTGTAGTTTTGTTTGTCGACGAAGCGGCCGGCTCCGACGAAACCGGCTGCGGCACGCAGTGCTCGCCGTACCAGACCTCCGTAGCAGCTGTAACCCTAATTGTCAGCATGCCCGAGGAGAAGCAGTCGTCCTTCAAGATTGCCATCAAGAAGGCAGGCGATACCGACTATGCGGAGATCACGGCATCCGCCCTGAAGAAGGCGCGCAAGAGCCAGGAGATTGCGGCCAAAAAGGCCAAGAAGCAAGCCGAGCAGTCCTCCAAGGACAAGGAGCAGAACGAAGCGCGGGAAGCCGAGGAGCAGCGGCGCCTCGACGAGAGCAAGAAGGTAGTGCTCACCGAGGACGGCTCCCTGCCCGCAGCGCAACTGATTCGGATCCAGGACGCTGTAGAGAAGCGCAACACGCGCGTCAAGGTGTTCGGATGGGTGCACCGGCAGCGGGTGCAGGGCAAGGACATGATGTTTGTTGTTCTGCGCGATGGCACGGGCTTCTTGCAGTGCGTGATGACCGACCGTCTCTGCCACTCGTTTGATGCCCTGACACTGACCCTGGAATCGGCCATTGCCGTCTATGGCGAGATCAGGGAGGTGCCTGCGGGGAAGACCGCTCCGGACGGCCATGAGCTTATTGTCGACTACTGGCACGTCGTGGGGAAGGCGCCCGGCGGCGACGACTCGTTCACTAACCGCGTGAGCGAGGAGTCTGACCCCTCGTTGCTGTTGCAGCAGCGCCACTTGGTTATTCGCGGCGATCGGGCGTCGTCCATTCTGAAGGTGCGCGCGCGTGTTATGCGCGCATTCCGCGACCACTTTGACGGCAACGGCTACTTCGAGGTCACCCCTCCGTGCATGGTGCAGACTGAGGTCGAGGGCGGATCGACCCTGTTTGAGTTCGACTACTATGGAGAGAAGGCGTATTTGACGCAGTCGTCGCAGCTGTATCTGGAAACGTGCTTGCCGTCTATGGGGGCGGTGTACACGCTGTCAGAGTCGTATCGCGCGGAAAAGTCGAACACGAGGCGCCACCTCTCCGAGTACACGCACTGCGAGGCCGAGATCCCCTTTATCAGCTTCAATGATCTCCTGGATACCATCGAGGCTATGGTCAAGGGCGTTGTTAACCGCGTGTGGGAAGAGCCGGCGACCCGCGCCATGATCACTCAGCTCAACCCCGAGTTCAAGCCCTATACGGAGCCCTTTGTGCGTATGCGCTACGAGGAGGCTATCCAGTGGCTTAATGACCAGGGCGTGAAACGGGCCGAGGACGGCCTGGACTTTGAGTTTGGCGATGATATTCCCGAGGCCCCTGAGCGCAAGATGACTGATGCTATTGGGAAGCCCATTTTGCTCACGCACTTCCCGGGCCCCATCAAGGCCTTCTACATGCCGGCTACGAAGGAGGACCCGCGGGTCACCGAGTCTGTTGACTTGCTTATGCCCGGTGTCGGCGAGGTCGTCGGTGGCTCTATGCGTATCTGGGACCATGCCCAGCTGCTAGCCGCCTTCCAGCGTCAGGGCCTGAACCCTGATGTTTATTACTGGTACTTGGATCAGCGCAAGTACGGCACTTGCCCGCATGGTGGATTCGGTCTTGGCATTGAGCGCTTTATTGCCTGGATCACTAACAGCCGTACTGTGCGCGACTGCTGCTTGTATCCCAGGTTTGTTGGCCGTTGCCAGCCATAAAGTTTGTTTAATTGGTAGAGTAGCCTAGCTGCTAAGAGTATAAGCGCCTTAAAAACCTGTTGAAGTATTATCCAGAATAATCTAATGGCGAAGCACGAGCTATGGTTCTTGGCTAGCAGATCATCTCCTAGCTATTAGCCTGCCCTATAAAAAAATAGTGCTGCTCCAACCACATGCGCAGGGCTTTCGCCCCCGAAACCTTAAGAATATTGTGTTGATAGACCAAAGTCCCTTGCCTGCTACCTGGCTCCTAGCACCACGATTCCAGTCACCAACAAGTAGCTGGTACAGCTTCACGTACTTGGCCCTTTTCTTTGCAGGCGCCTCGTTCTCAAAAGTGAGCGTCCCTGCTGCACGCTTTTCAGTATTCAGCCCTGGCCGACGCATTGCTCGCTGTCTCAGCTGTGGCTGCGTATCTGATGCCTCCTCCTTTCAAGTATATGCATCGTTCCAAGGGAGCCAGCGTGTTTTGTATTCTTCTTGCCAGCGTTTTTGCAGTGCCACTTTCCTGACTAGACGGCTCCATGCTCTAGCCGTCTTGTACTCCTCCTTGTTAGCTAAGCGGTTGGTGGTCCACGACTGGCCTTTTTCCCCATACTGGCACTTTTTGGTAGGCCAGGCAGACCTACAGGTAGCAAGCATAGGTGAGCTGAGAAGCCCACTAGTCATATGTTGGAACATGCGTCTCTCTGTTCTGAGGCCTAAGCATAGTAGCCAAGGTGCTAAAGGCAAGTACATCACGTCAAGACACATGGTTCTGTTCAAGCACTTAATAAAACCCAGTTTCATTCTGTCAAGAGAGACAATATTAGAAAAAGTGAAAAATAAAGCCGCAGTTGGTAACTTTAGGAAGAAGAGAGGGGAGGAGCAGTCCCGTTCTCTTGTTAAAGTCACAAGCAGTGGAGCAGCAAAGGTGGAAAAAGGAATTAATTCAAACCCTTGAGAAAGAAAAAGGCAGCTTGGCTGGAAGCATGCTTGTTCAAAGTCACCCACATCCAGTTGCAGGATTGAGAAAGCCATGTCCACCAAAGACTAATCTAAAGAAAATTGGCTAAGGGCTTTGTTTCGTTGTTGGGCTGTCTTTCAGCCCTGCTCTCTACTAGCATTGGTAGACAAGGCCTGGCTGCAAAAAGGGCTTCAAAGGACGGCAAGTAAAGTCTCTCCCCCAACGATTTGCCTAGTCCGCCTCCCTCCATCCACTTTTTGGCCAGCAAGAACGAGCATTTTCATTTTCTCTGCCCTATAAAAGAGGTCTGCCTCCAGGACAAATCAAACGCAAGAAAACACAGCCATCTCATCTCTTGCATCTTTTTTACACCATATTAAGCTTGCTCTAACAGTACATCGAAGGTTTCTAGCAATGTCTGAATCTGCAGTACTTAAAGTGAAGGTTTACTTGATTTACAATATAAGTACAGATCTAAGAGAAGTAAATTACTTGGGCGAATTTGAAGTGGATCCACAGATAAATTGTAGTGTGGGTACCATTGCCAATAAACTAGGCTATGCTGTCGAAAAAAGGCTTGGGAAAACATTAATACCATATATCGGCGGCTCAGATACTGAAGGGTGGCTCAACCATAATGACGCCGCATATCCGATCATAAGGGAAGAGACAAGCGGAGAATATGTTATACTCCTAATAGAAAATGTAAGAACTATTAAACACACCTATCTAAACAAGTTGCTGAAATACAATTTAGAAATTGAAGAAATAACTGTTTATTTTAAAAATTTTAAGACAAAAAGGACGAAGTACGAGTTCTCTGGTAAATATGACCTTGATATAAAAATTCCAGAAGTGAAAGAATTGAAGTAGGAGCAATTTTTCACAAGAGCAAAAAGCCTTCACTCGATTAGTTGCTTTCTCTAGTACACACATATTTCTGAATAAATTGCAGTTCCAAAAACTAAGCAACACAAATGGCTTTC
The DNA here is from genome assembly GCA_027578835.1 of Coemansia sp. RSA 2050. Lineage (NCBI taxonomy): Eukaryota > Fungi > Kickxellomycota > Kickxellomycetes > Kickxellales > Kickxellaceae > Coemansia > Coemansia sp. RSA 2050. Next base: position 93,212 of record JANBSU010000020.1, on the reverse strand, counting down.
AAAGAGTAGTCGACAAAATTGCCCAATAAGAGTTGTCATAAAACGTACAAATGCAACACTCCCCCAATTGGTCATCACCTAGAATCAGCACCTATAGCCTTACAATAGTCATCTCTTGTTTCGAACCACGTTCATGCGTTGGGCACATCTGGCTCTGTGTGTGCGACTGGAACGGCAGAATTGATAGATGGTTGACAGTTGCTTGACTGAGCCAGGCCAGGCTCTGCATCAAGCAAAGAAGAACCACATGATTACAGTGTCGTTGTATTGAAACACTGTATGGGCACGAGCCGAGGTCACCGACATCTCCTGTCTAGCACTAAAGAGCCAAGAGCTAAAGAGAGGGGCTCATCGAGATAAATTGGGTGACATAGTCTAAAGGAGCGACTAAATAGCTTTGCTATGAATACCTCCCACTTTGACCAAGAAACATAGTTCTTTAGTCTGTCGTTCACTCAGCTGTTTTCTTTTTCCACGAATATCCCATGGATGGATGGAATTCGGCATGGGACCTGGCTATATCAAAAGCCTCTTCGACTTTTTTGATACTGCTTAGCATCCTCGTCGATACTATCGAGTACAGGGTTGGCGCCTCGTAGGCGTTGCCATCGGTAATGTAGTAGACGGTTATTGGCACTGCTTTGGTGGGGCTTGATCGACGGAATTTGGTTACTATAAAGAGGGAGGGTGGCTCCTGATGTGTGACGGCAAACTCTATGCCAACCATGGATTTCAGGTCATAGGAGGAGTGCTGGAGGTCATTGAACTGCGTTTGCATCTTTAAAACGGCGTTGTTGCTCGAGGGATCCCAGAACGGCGACTGGCTAAAGTACTCGAGTACGTTGTCGGGACGCAATCCACCGAATTGGAACAGCCATTGATCGGACCGCCACTCGATTGCTGTTAGTTCCTTTGACATGATAAACGCAAATGGGTTTAATGCTGAAGAGTGCCCCCCACTTCCTCGGATCGCTATAGCTTTGAAATGTAGCAGCTTTGGACTATGTGTCAGCACGTGATCAAGGCTTGCGTCATTGCAGAAAGCATTTGTGGTTGAGCTTTGGCATGCAAGCTTTCTTTTTATCTTTAAAGCTACTTTTTTTTTCTTTTTTGCATTTTCTTAGTCTGTCACCACAATCCGCTAAAATGACGTTCAAATTATCGGCTGAACTTTATGGCCACACGTCCGATGTGCGCGGCCTAGTCGCTCAAGGCAGCGATATCCTAGTGTCAGTTTCGCGCGACAAGAGTGGGAGAATTTGGAAGCGTGCCAGTCCCAATGACTTTAACGAAGACAGCGTACTTTTAGGACACACCGACTTTGTAAACGCCGTCACCACCATCCCTCCCACGCCGGAGTATCCCAGTGGCCTAGTAGCCACGGGCAGCACGGACAAGTCGATCTGTCTCTGGGATCCCACCGACCTCTCTCAGCCCACCACCAAGCTAGCCGGCCACACGGACAACGTATGCGCTCTAGTCGCATCTGCTGACGGGCGCATGCTGGTATCCGGATCCTGGGACAAGACCGCCAAGGTATGGGTGGACGGTTCCTGCAGGTATACGCTGCGCGGCCATCAACACACCGTATGGTGCGTGCTGGTCACGGAAGACGGAGGGGTGCTGACGGGGTCTGCCGATCGGCTTATTCACCGCTGGGAGGGCGGCCAGCTGAAGGCCACCTATAAGGGGCACACGGATTGTGTGCGCGCCTTGGCGCTTCTGCCCGGCGGCCGGTTTGCCTCAGCTGGCAACGATGGGTCGGTGCGTGTGTGGTCGCTGGAATCGGCCCAGTGCCTGGTCGAGCTTACGGGGCATACATCGTATGTCTATGCACTGAGTGTGCTGCCTGATGGCACTATTGTGTCGGGTGGCGAGGACCGCTCAGTGCGTGTGTGGAGGAGCAACGAGCTTGCGCAAACTATCTTGGTGCCCTCGATGTCTGTATGGGCCGTTGCTGCCTTGGGAAACGGCGATATTGCGTGTGGCACTAATGACGGCATAGTAAGAGTGTTCTCTGAGGAGAAGGCGCGCTTGGCGGACCCTGATGCCTTGGCGACGTTTGCGCAGGCTAATGCGTCGTTTGCGGTAGCTAAAAATACGATGGGCGATATTGATGCCAGCAAACTGCCTGGTCCCGAGCGCCTTGAGCAGCCGGGTTCGAAGGATCAGCAGGTGATCATGGTCAAAAACGGCCAAATGGTGGAGGCTTACCAGTGGGACCAACAAGCCCAGGGATGGAGCAAAGTGGGCGAGGTTGTTGATGCTGTGGGCCAGGCTCGGAAGCAAGTGCATGAGGGCAAGGAGTATGACTATGTGTTTGATGTCGATATTCAGGAGGGCGTGCCTCCGCTGAAGCTGCCCTTTAATGTGACAGAGAACCCGTATACTGCGGCGCAAAAGTTCTTGGAGCGGAATGGCATCAACCTCGATCACTTGGATACCGTAGCCAATTTCATTATCAAGAACACTGATGGCGTCCAGCTTGGCACACCTGCCGGGGACCCCTTCACTGGCGGCAATCGATATGTGCCAGGCCAAGCGAGTGCCCAAGCGGGCGTTCCCGATCCCTTTACGGGTGGCAGCCGATATGTGCCCCAGGGTGTGGCCTACGAGCCTCCAACCGAGTATGTGGTTAACTTGCAGGGCAACACCGCGGGCATTATCAAGAAGCTCGCCGAGTTCAATTCGTCAGTGGACGCGCACCGCCTGAGTGACGGCCAGATGCAGGCTCTTCAGAAGCTGGACTTCTCTGGCCCGCCCCAGCTGGCCGAGGACATGTATTCGGCGCTGCTGGCCTCCGCCCTAGAGTGGCCCAAGGACAAGCGCTTCCCGTGCCTTGACCTGTTGCGCCTCGCAGCCGCCACCCCGCAGCCCTACCGCGCTGGCAATAGGCCGTTTGTGGAGTGCATGGCCGAAGCCACCGGGTTCTTTGACATGCTCGGCAGCGAGAGCCCTGGGGGCCTGACAAAATCGGAGGAAGTCAACCTGATGATGGGCGCCCGCGCCTTCGCCAACGCCTTCGCCACCACGCAGGGCGCCGACCACCTATGGCAGTCGCGCAAACGGGTGCTCAAGGCTCTGGATGGCTCGTGGATCAAGGCGACGAGCCCCAATTTGCTCACCGCGCTCTCCACCCTGTACCTCAATCTGGCTATTGCTGCCACGAGGAAAGACGACGACGACGAGGGCCTCAAAATTCTCTCGGCCGCCAGCCGCTTCCTCTCATGCACGAGCAATGCTGACTCCCAGCTGCGACTAGTCAATGTATTTGGCGTGCTGTCGCACAAGTTCCAGCTATGCAAGGACAGTGCCCGCATTCTCGGAGACGAAACTATAGTTATCCTCGGGTTCCAAGGCAAATCAGACGCAGTCAAGCGTGCTGCTAAGGAAGTCGGCACACTCCTCTCATCGTCATCATAGATCATTTTATTGTCAAGCTTTGGGAATTTCTTGCAATAGCCTCGGTAGTGCTGGGTGGTGGATAGCCGCAGGCATGCAAAAGACCAAGTGTGGACAAATCTTGCTTTTGAGAAATTTATCGCAGTAGCATACTTGGAGATCCATATCGACGATGACTTTTTGCGCCAGCTCGCGGTCCTCTGACAAACACACCAGAGAGCCGCCCAAATGCCGCATCCGCAGGTCGCCCACGCTCTCATGCAGTGGGCTGCCGCCAAATTCCATCGCGTCCATGCTAAACGGAACCAGCTCCAACAAGCACCCCCGCATCCCGCGGTACATGCTCTCAACACCGGGCATAAGCACGGCGTGGAGGTAGTAGAGGACCAGGTCAATGCGCGTGGTCGATGGGCGCCCCAGCATAGTCATCCACAGCAAGTAGCGCCACCGCGAGAGGGCATCGGAGCTGTGATTAAAGAGAACGAGCTCGGCCTTGTTCTTGGGCGTCCACTCCTTCCTGCTAAACACATAGTTCATCCTTGCCTGAATGTCAGGCACAGAACGAAGCGCCCGCAGCGCCGACACAAAATCCGCATTGATCCTCTGCACTTCGCGAACAACGCTCTCCTCGTACGCATGACCCCCACGCAAGACGATCTCGCGAAGCTCCTGCACAATATAGTACTTTGCGTACCGGACATCCCACTCGAGAAACACCGATCCCACAAAGTCATATGCCAGCATCGTATTGACAAAAATGGTCCTCTTGGGCATATCTGAGCCATCTCCTGCGATCCCCATCAGCCAGTCAATGAGCAGCCCAGTCGTCACGCTGGTTGTTACCAGAAAGGACACCGGCACGGTCATCCCGTCATACTCAAACAGCAGGGTCCACAGCTGAAACCCGCTTTGCTTGGGATCAAACACCGCGTCTAGGTAACAGGGCCCCGCATCTTTGCTAAGAAAGAGCTTCCACATTTCTTGCTGAAACGGAGACCAAAATCCAAATGCTCGTCGGTCCCCACTGTCTCTTGACCGAAATCGCTCGTCCTGTGGATATGGCGCGCGGTTTCCTCGGCAGTTTATCAGCATATTCTTATTGCCGATTCTGGATGCCCAAGCCTCGACAGAGAACTGGTACTCGTCGTTGAGCATCCATCGTCGTTGGCACGCCTATAGTGGGGCATTAAAGAAGCTGAGTTAGTCGGCTACACTATTGAGTTTGACGAGCAGCATAGTTCATTTTTTTACACAAACCTTTTGCTGCAAAAGTCGATGGCAGACAGGGTTTTCGCGACGATCCAGCTGAGATGGCGCATTGAGTTCAAGGACAGCTGGCAGCTCAGCTACAAGTGAAAGCACATTTACATATTAGTTGCACACACTATTATATCGTGAACAAAATACACCGCCAATGACTTTCTCAGCTACCTTTCAAGTTGGTGTACGCTTCGGGATAGCTCGCTTTAAACTTTAAATCAAAGTAAAAGTAGAGGGACACGGCCCGCAGCTCGGGAGATATGATCAGCGCATGAATAGGCATGGGTGCCGTAACCAGCGACTGCTTAAGCACTAGGGATCTCTCAGTCACTTCGTTAGTGAAATTCGGCCCCGCCTCTTGCGACTCATGGGCATGAGTAAACATGCCCCCGCATTGCGTCAAGCTGGCCTTGAGCTGCTTCGCAACGATATGAAAGGGGCAAATCCCCGGAACAACCACCTTCCAAGACCCCGCATCAGCGCGCCCGCTACCACTAACCAGATCCAAAACCCAGCTGTCCCTGAACTCGACCAATAGCCCCTGACCTGGAGTTTGGCACCAGTAAGTCGCTACTTTCGCCGCAACATCCGCACCATTGCTAGTCGAGGCATTGGCAGCAGCTCCAGGCGCTGGTTTGGTTTTGATGGCAACAGCTGTTTCCGGCGATTCATCGGGCTCCGCCTGGCGTGCCGATGACTTTTTCGCAAATCCCGAGGGGATATGCGGCATTCTATGGTGACTCCTTGCACTCAACAGCGGGTGTCGATTAGCCACGCCATGGTTTCTGTTGACTCTGCTCTTCCCACCATGATGCCGGCTATGATCTCGATCATGGTTTCGCTGGTAGGGCGTATGGCTACGGGTTCTTGGTGGATTGCTATCCACACGTTGGCGGCGCGGAGGAGAATCATACTCAAAGCGAATATGTTTCGGCGGCATTTGGCATGAGCCCAACGCTCGCCTATTCCCCTTCTTGTTTTACAAGAGCAAAATGCAAGAAAAGGATAAACACTCTGGGAATCTGCACGTATGAGATATGACTCGAATAGAAAAACAAATAGTGCGTAGAAGAGACTAGGTAAAGAGTACAAGTTAAATAAATGTCTAATACTGATTTGAAGCAGAACAGAAGGGCCAGGCAAGAGACGGTAGGAGCTTTAAATACAGACAGCTGTGATCAGAGCTTGATTCGTCTGCCGACCGATCACGAACTGTTGACTCGAGCCAGCTTGACACGCAGCAAGTTTAGGCATACTACCATTTTTCTCCCCTGCAAACTCAATTCAGCCTATTTTTTTTTAATTGCTGCAGTACGATGAGCAAGCAAGTCGATAGGCCCGATCTCGACCTAGACAAGTCGTCCGAGCAAGGGTTCTGCAAGTTCTTTGGCTCGCTCGACGCTCAAGAAAACACGATCCGCGTATTCGAGCGATCGAACGGCGACTACTACAGCGTCCACGGCGCGGATGCTGAGTACGTAGCCAACGTCGTCTACAAGACAACCACGGTGATAAAGTACATTGGCGGCAGCCCCTCCACCGGCCTAGCCAGCTGCACGATGTCGCGGATAGTAGCCGAGAACTTTCTACGCGACGCGCTCCTCAAATACCAGCTACGCGTCGAGATATACGCGCCACAGGACAGCAGCAAACAGGGCACCTGGAAGGTACTACGCACTGCGTCCCCCGGCAACCTGCAGCAAGTCGAGGAGCTCCTATTTGCAAACTCGGAGATGGTTACTGTGCCCCTGGTCATGGCAGTAACTTTCAAGGTCGCTGTTGATCAGATGCAATGCGGTGTGGCCTTTGTTGACCCGGCCCAGCGCAGCATGGGCGTGTGTGAGTTCACCGACAACGATGTTTTCTCCAATCTCGAGTCCCTGGTTATCCAGCTCGGCGTCCGCGAGTGTCTAGTCGAGACAGCAACAGCAATGCGCCACCTCGAGCACACCAAGCTCGTTGGTGTCTTGGAGCGCTGTGGCGTTGTAGTTACGGAGCGCTCCCGGTCTCAATTCTCCTCCTCCGACATGGAACAGGACCTCGGCCGACTCCTAGAGCTGACTGCGCCAGTAGCCAGTCTCCCCGAGCTAGACCTCAAACCCGCCATGAGTGCTCTAGCAGCGACTATCCTGTACTTGAACCTGCTGATGGACGAGACCAACTTTGGCAGCTACTCGCTCAGCACCCACAGCCTGTCACAGTACATGAAGCTCGATGCCTCCGCCGTTCAGGCTCTCAATCTAGTGCCCTCGCCCCAGGATGGCTCAAGCAAGACCATGAGCCTGCAGGGACTGCTAAACCACTGCAAGACGTCCCAGGGAGAGCGGCTGTTGGCCCAGTGGCTTAAGCAGCCGCTTTTGTCCATAGAGGCTATCGAGGACCGTCTGGGCTTGGTTGAGCTCTTCTTCGCCGATACCGAGACGCGCAACACGCTGCGCTCCGTTCACTTGCGCAGCATGCCCGACTTTAAGCGCCTCTCCAGCCGCTTCCAGCGCGGGTTTGCGAGTCTCCAAGACATTGTTCGGGTCTACCAGGTTGTTATCGCGCTGCCAGCACTGTGCGATGCACTCTCGGGCGTCTCGCAGCCCCTCGTGAGCAAGTACTATTTGCAGGACCTATTGGCGATTATGGAGGACCTCCAGGCATTCCGGTCGTTGGTTGAGACCACTGTGGACCTGGCAATGATCGACAGCCACGAGTTTATGCTGCGCGCTGACTTTGACGAGGGCCTGCAGGAAACCAAGGCGCAGATGGAAGAGGAGATGGGCCAGATACTCGCCGAGCAGGAGCGAGTCGCCAAGGCGCTGGATCTCGAAGCCAACAAAAAGCTCAAGCTGGAGCGCCACGCCACCTACGGCCACTGCCTGCGCGTCTCGCGCATTGACGCTGCCCGCCTGCGCGGCAAGAGCACAAAGTACGTTGAGCTGTCGACGCAAAAAACCGGCGTGTTCTTCACTACCCCAGCGCTGCGCGATTCGAGTCGCGCATACCGCGATCTGTCGGACTCGTACGGCAAGGCGCAAGCCGCGCTAGTGAAGGAGGTCATCAAGGTCGCCTCGTCCTACTGCTCGGTGCTCGAGCGGCTAAACAAGACCGTGGCGCACTTGGACGTGGTTCTGAGCTTTGCCGAGGCATCAGCATCGGCGCCCACCCCGTATGTGCGGCCCACGCTCAAGCCCGATGGGGATCTACGGCTGGTCGCCGCCCGCCACCCGTGTCTTGAGGTGCAGGACGGCGTGAGCTTTATTGCCAACGACGTGAGCATGGCCAAGGGCGAGTCGGAGTTTGTCATAATCACTGGTCCCAACATGGGCGGCAAATCCACCTATATCAGGCAGATCGGCGTCATTGCTTTGATGGCGCAAATCGGGTGCTTTGTGCCGTGCGATTCAGCCGAGCTCTACATCTTTGACTGCATCCTGGCGCGTGTGGGTGCCGGCGACGCCCAGCTCAAGGGCGTGTCGACGTTCATGGCCGAAATGCTCGAGACCGCCTCGATTCTAAAGACCGCCACCCCAAAGTCCCTGGTCATCATCGATGAGCTTGGCCGTGGCACCAGCACCTACGACGGGTTCGGCCTGGCGTGGGCCATTTCGGAGCACATAGTCAAGGAGATCGGGTGCAAGTGTCTGTTTGCCACGCACTTTCACGAACTTACCGAGCTTGAAGCCATCTACCCCAGCGTGGACAACCGCCATGTAATGGCACGCATCGCCAATGACGCCGCAACCAGCGGTCAGCGGGACCTCACTCTCTTGTACAAGATCGGCCAGGGCGTATGCGACCAGAGCTTTGGTATTCATGTCGCAGAGCTAGCCAACTTTCCCGAATCCGTTGTGCGACTAGCCAAGCGCAAAGTCGAAGAGCTCGAAGACTTTGGCGCCAAGGATCCCGGCAGCGACGCCATGGATGTCGATTCGCCGGGGGCTGCTGTGTTTACGAAAAAGCAGGTGGCGGAGGGGTCCAAGCTCATCGAGCTGTTTCTAAGCGAGTTTTCCAGCACCCCTGGCCTCTCAGACATGCCTTCGGACCAGATTGCGCTGCGAGTGAACGAGCTTCGGGCCAAATACGACGGCGACATAGCGGCCAACGCCTGGGTACAACATGTCATTGCCACGCTATGAGTATATGCTATATTAAAATACGCTTTAAAGTCTATAAAACAAATAAATGAATGCTAAACCGAACCAGCATCGCTGTTCTCGGCGGACCCGTAGTTGGGAATGCCATGGAACTGCAGCTGTGCTTCAAACTTCAGCGGATCGTACCTATCCGTATAAAGCACGTAATGTTGCGTCAGGAATATAAGGTCGAATCCAATGCTAGCCAGGCCCATGCCAAACTTCACGGGGTTGCCCAGGGTCTCTGCAATATTGCCTGACCGCGCAGCATCAAGGACCAACTGAGCGAACGACAAAAGGCCGCCAGCAAAGTCCAGAATAATGTTGTGGATAGACCAGCCCACCGTCGATTTCCGGCGATAGTTGAGCCAAGCCTGCGGCACGTATTTGACCATACTGCAGCCGAGCTTGACAAACGACAAGAAATACACCGTATTATAAACCGAAGACAGCGTCGATACCAGAAAGAGACCCACGAGCGTGAGGTAAAAGAACGTGCGCACAGTAAAGGAAGACCCCTGCGCTGGCGACCGCTTGTAGTAAAACGACTGCCCAAAGGTTATGAGGCTGAGTGCCAATGCATGGTACGAGAAGAACAGGTCGTTGAATCGCACGAGGTTTTTGTGCCCGTCGTTGCGTCTAGCGTATTCATCGCCTATCGACTTGCTAAAAAAGAACGCCGTGTTGAATATCGCATAGCAGGCAAACCCGTAGACATTGTACACGAGAAAGTCTATCGACAGCCCTTCAACGCTCTTACGACGGTAGTTTAGGATGATTTGTGGATAGAAGCTCACTGACCAGGCGACAAAGTACGTCTACAAAAAAAAGCATTGTGTTAGTTTCTCATTGATAGCCAAATAGACACATGGGGACATACGCAGAACAAGAGTGAGGCGCTGGCATGGTGGCTTGCAGAAGCAGCTGCCGCTTCTTTTAGGTGCGTGGTCGTCTGCCACAGTCCGTCCCCGGGTAAGCCTTTCCTGGATTGCATTCTGCATGCAGCCAAGTTGGGAAGCGGATGGTGGGCATTGGCAGGAGAGGAAACAGGGATTGCAGCCTCTGGCCAGGTACAAACATGAACGAGTGTGGGTCATTCCCGTTCATATGGCACGGGCCCTCTGACTCTACGCGTGATTTGCAATGGTGCAAAGAACGGCAAGACCCAAAGAGACAGACTACGCCCGCCCCTTTGAATGCCTGCCTCTGCATATGGGCAACTAGAAAACGTACCCATCCCAGAATGGTCGATATCGTTTCGCCAGCCGACGGCAGCAGCGAGTCCAAGTAGCCCAGAGACATGGTGTCAATCAAGAAGAGTAGTTTGAATCGCGTAACACACTCGAGGATATTAACATAGAAGACACGACTGGAAGTAAAAAACAGCAACAAATGGCAGTAGAGATGAAAAAGAGAAAGGAATCGCATAGGTGGGGAACACAATCTATTTGCCCAAAAGCAAACACTTGATGCCCAGATGAAGGTGTCATCTACCTGGGATGCTATTGGGCAGACTGAACCTTGGTGTGAGACGCCATTTGTAATAGAAAGAGCAGTCAAGGGCCGAGGGTCATCTGAGCTCCGCCTTTTTTCTCTCAGGTGGCGATCGTGAGGCAGCGCACGGGGCTACTTATGCACATGCACACTTTCTTTTTTATTTTATTTTGGGGACCAGCAGTCAACCAGGAAAATGCATCTAGCCATTGCCGCTAGCAACAAGCTGTTGCTGCTCCGCCAACCAAAGCCCCAGGGGCTGGTGGCTGAGTAAGCGAACCAAGGATTAGGGAGGTGGTGTTTCGGCAAACCACGGAACCTAGTATCGCAGTACACAGCCGCGTGTCCTAAAAAAAAAGCAGCCGCATCCCACGACGTCAGCGGCGCTTGGCGTTTCTGTATTGACTTGCTTTGGGGAGCAAGAAAAAAATGCGAAACCATTGTTTTTGATTGTGGCAGTAGGTAGGCAAGAATGACTATGCGGTCAGCTCATGTGTATAGCAGAAAAGTTCAGCCACCATGGAATGCATGTCTCGGCTTGTTCTTTTCTGTATTGTCCGTACCAAAGCCCTACCCGTTTCTCTGGGTTCCATCAAGTTCCTGGAGGAGGGGATGGATTTACACTGCAGCAGAAAGCGAAAAAAAAAGACAGAGTCTGACGTAGAGCATACGCAACACTCCGCTCCCCAGAACTTGGGTGCGTAAATACGTATGCTGGATCTACGTCGAGACAACAATGCAAGTTGAGCTGGGCAACAGCTGTCATAAAGCCAAGAGGATCTGTTAGTGCTACTATTAATACACCCCGCCTTTTCTTTTTCTTGGCTCTCTCCCATTTTCCCAACTATCAGAGTTCTCACACCAATATTGCACCCTTCTCCACTCCTTTTTCTTCATTTACTCAAAAAGGAGACAGTGCCTCAGGTGCATCACACGCTTTAGCGACAAGACGCGCTCTGGCATACCATTAGACTACACTGACACACCTTTGTCTATTGGCAGCTACTTTCTACATTTCTCTCTCACGGATCCGACTTACGGCAGCTTTTGCCAAATGCTTTCTTCAGACTCTGGCGCCCAGGGACAGAACAGTGTCCTACACCAACTGCAATCGCAAAACAGCGATGGAATCGCCGATAAGTATGTGACAATGGAGGTAGCATTCCAATGGCTTTTATTACTACATTGCGCCCCCCCTCTCTCAACCATGCACATTCTTTGGGGTTTATTTTCCCTGTGCCGTTTGTGCCTTGAGCAAAATAGTATTGGCCAATGCCCAGCCTGACCACTGTCGAACCCCCTGCCTCTCATACTCATTGTGACGATTTGTCGTCAAGCTTTTTCTTTTTGCTACCAGGTAGACACTTTTTTTCCTCTGCACCATGGTACTGTCAAAGTACGTCTCTAGACTATCTCCTAATGGCCTTGAAGAGTACCGTACTAACGATCTGATGCTTTTTTTGTTTTTGCTGGTAGATTCTATTATGAGCTCCGCGTTATCCAGCAGCCATTGCGAGCTCGCATGTGTGGCTTTGGCGAAAAGGTAAGAAGAAGAATACAGCGCCGAGGACTACGAAGCACGCCTCATTTAAAGCCACATTGCCCAATAAATCCCTGAAAAAGGGAAGGCAGCCTTGTTTCTGTCGTGCATTGTTCCATCTTTTTTTTTTTGGGACTACAAACAAGAAAGCACCCCCCAATCCACCCACCCATGTGTTCACCATGGCAGCCAGGAATAGACGCCTACTAATAGTGTCCTCTCCAAAATAGGATCGGCGCCCATGCACGCCGCCGCCGATTTTACAGCTAATCATGTATGATCACTCGACCTGCCAACCAGTCAATATGGACAACATCGACATGTCGTTCTATACCGCCACTTGTAGCCTGTTCTCTGCCGATATGGAAATAGAGATGGATCTGATATCCCCGCGAAGTGCAAGCGACTCCGGGAACTCGTTATCATCCACAATGTCGCATCGACATGCACTGCCAGACAGCCTTAATATTGCTGACTTAAAAAAAGGACGATTGCCGGAATCCCCCAGAATGTTCGCATCCAGGAATGACACAGCTACCAGCGGCATTCCCAGTCTGCCATGTCACCAGGAGCCCAGTGCTGGGACGTCTATATTCATGGCGCAGCAAAACTCGAACCCCGCAAACATTATGTCATATTCGGCGGGTAACGGTGGATTAGACGAGTCCTGTTTTAGCAGCGCTGCTGACATTTCGGGAAATCAGCCACTTGGCTCCATGTCGTGTACCGTGAGAAACCTAATCGGTGCTAGTGTGACAACAGGCGCAAAACTAGTAGATGTCGACGGATCAGCTGGCGTCTTTTTTGTCTTTCCTGATCTGTCCATTCGAAAAGATGGCGAGTATCGATTCCGGTTCTCGTTTTTTGATCTGAAAAGGTAAGCCACCAAACAAGCACGGTAGAGACATAGATGCAAATATGTGTGCTACTAACTTGCGTAATTGCTATAGTGATACGAGCGATATGCTTAACACCACGGCCCAAATCAAAGCCCGCACATTCTCCGAACCATTCCGAGTATACTCGGCCAAGCAGTTTCCGGGGATGATAGAGTCAACACCGCTGTCTAAGCATTTTGCCAAGCAGGGAGTCAAAATCCCTGTGCGCAAAGAATCAAATAGGAACCAAGACGCCGATGACGACGACTGGAACAATTAGATTAAGCTCGAATTATGAAATTTACACATGCATATATTTCTCTAAATTGGACATGAGCTGGTGTTTGGCTTGGATATCGCTACTAGTTGTCACTGTAAGGAAAAATGGACAGTCTTTCTTTATTGTTGCTGTGAGTGGCTTTTATACAACAACAGCTCAGAACAGAAACAATTGGCAGACAATTGCCTTTAAAACCTGAATCTAGCACGCTGAAATTACCCACGCATTTTTTCAGTGAGTGTATTCGGTCCAAGTGGCAGCTGTGGCGTAAGGCACAAACATTCGGTCTCAGCACTATATCAGAGCAAAAAGGAGCCGACAACAACAAACCTTCCTTTCCACATTTCTCAAAAATTTACCTCTACATTTTCCGACTCTTACCAACTTTTGCCATCACTTCGCATCCTCAAACATCATTATGAAGGCAAGTGCAAAATAAAATTCTACAAACATTATCACCAGATAAGAGGAAACGCTAGCTGACAAAAAATTGAGTTATTTATAATAGACTACCCTACTTGCCGTAATCTCGGTCCTATCCCTAAGTTCGTCTGTCCTCGGCGCCAAATGCGGTACGCAGGACTGTGGCAGTGATACGCCGTGCTGCGTAAAGGGGTTCTGCAACCGCAACGCCCTTTACTGTGCGCCATTCAACTGCGAGCCAGCCAACTCATTCACGCCCACCAGCTGCTGGGAAACCGCGCACTGCGTCGACCACATGGCCGACTTTACGCTGCCACCAGAATCTGGCTCCTTTGCACAAGTGGCCGATTACAAAGGGGATCCAAACCAGAGCAAATACGTGTCGAAATTCGAGCCCTCCAACGCCAAACTAGCCAACAACCAGCTAGAACTCACCCTAGTCAAACAACCCGACAACACGGGCTTTGGCGCTGTGGTCACTGGCTCTAGAGCCATACAATACGGAACCGTGACTGCTGTCCTACGTTCAGCATCGACGAGCGGTGGCGTGGTGTCGTCGATGATTGTCAGGGATGATGTGAAAGGCGATGAAATTGACTTTGAGTTTGTCGGCTCTGAGCACGAAACCGTGCAATCCAATTATTATTGGAATAATCAGCTGGATTATACCAAGATGGTCAGGTCGCCGGCGGTGCCAGATACTACACAGAATTATCATACGTATCAGATCGTGTGGACCCCTGACAATATCACTTGGATCGTCAATGGCCAGGCTTTCCGCACTGTGAATCGCGCTGATACTTGGGACCCAGCAACGGGCGTGTTCAAGTATCCAGAGTCCGAGTCGTATGTCAGCTTTTCGGTCTGGGATGGCGGCTCGGGCGCTAAGGGCACTTCGGACTGGGCTGGCGGTCCCATCAACTGGGCGGCGGAGCCGTTTGTCATGGGCATCAAGTCAGTGACAGTCAGCTGCTTCTACAAGGGCAATGAGACCACCTACAAGCCACCAACAGTCGTTTGAAACAAAACACAACGTTCAAAATAATAAAACAACTGCCCAGACAATGTTGATACCGATGTTATTGTTGAAAAATAAATTCTTGAAGAGAAAGTGAAAGAGAACAAAAAGAGAACAAAAAACGATATAGAAAGTGGCTGGCGCAAAAAGAAGTGAGGCCTATTGCTACTAGGGCTCGGTTGCATCATAGACCTAAAGTCTATCCGGTACCCTTTAGACAAAAAAAGGCTCACACAATCCACACGAACCACATCGGACCCAACGAGTCCAGGTTTGCGAGAGAAAAAAGTCGTCTACGACTGGTCAGTCCGCTTAAAGAGGTACTGACCCGTAGCCACATCGTACTCAGCACGAGCCAGCGGGTTCAAGTAGACCTGAGCCTCCTGCGCCTCAGTGTATGGCGGGGCAGACTTGACCTGCACGAAGGTGTGGGTGCCAGCCAGAGTGTCGTGCCAGTAACGGTAAGACTTGGACTCGCGCTTAGTGACCTTCGTAGTGTACTCCTCTAGCTCCTCGCGACCCAGAGTAGCAAGCAAGTAATCCGGGTGCAGCGCCAAGATCTCGCCACCGACCTGACCAAAGCCAAACGACTTTAGCAATCCCGCCTTGATACCGTCGGTCTGGATCGACCGAGACGGGTACATGATGTACTCAAACTGCTCGAGCTCTGCGGCAATATTATCGGCATTGCGGTTGCCGGGGATAATGCCCGTACGCATGACCTGGAGTACGCCGTTGAGCATCCACGCGGCGGCCGCTCCCTTCGGGTGACCAGTCAGCCACTTTTGGCAGATCGCCGGGCATGCGTTGCCGGGTGTACGGCCCAGGTGCTTGAACTGGCGCTCAACCACTTGCGACTCGTTCTTGTCATTGGCCTTTGTCGACGTGCCATGGAACGAGGCCACGCCGATATCGTCAACAGTCAGGCCCCACGCAGCTAGTGCGCCACGCAGCGGCGCAATGCGGGGGTCCTGGCGCCAAAAGTCGCTGCCCCAGGTATCAAGCGCCTCAGACTCTTGGCGGCGGGCTTCCTGGTGGACAAACGCCGTGCGCTCACGCACAAACGTCTCCTCGTCGCATGGGAACGATCCCTGCTTCAATGCAGCGACCTCAGCCTGGACATACTCCAGCTCGCGCTGAGTCCACTCCTTGATGGCCTCGCGGCGGTATGCCAGCTGGCGACGACGGTACTCAAAGTTCAGCAGAGGGGACGGCATGGCACCAGGCGTCTCGCGAGCAGAAGTGAGGATGCCCTGGCCAGGCGCAGGCACCGAGCGACCCTCCTTATCGGTGGCCGTGCCACACATGGCCAAGATACCGTAGATGGGCACGCCGATTTTGATAGCGGTGGTCGCTGACATGATGGTGGCGATACCAGCGCCCTCGCCCTCCATAAATCCATTGCGTGTAGTCGTGCAGGGGCGCGACATCTCAGCAGGCGTGCGACCGCGTGCCAGTTCGTCATCGGCATTGCTAGTCGCCTTCATTTGCGCAAACTCGTACGAGCCCTCCTCCGAGAAGTAATCGAATCCACCACACAGCATGATCTTGGCCTTGCCGCTCTGGATCGTGTCAATGGCAACATCAATGGAGAGCACCGACGTGGCACAGGCGCCCACCGTAGGCTTGATGGGACCAGACGACGAAATCATGAGCAAGTTGACCCATGCAGCCATGGTGTTGATGAAGGTCTCTTGCAGCACGTCGTTCTGCATGTCCTTGTCGAAGAAGCGCTCCTTGTACATCAGCTTGTTCGAGTGCGTGCCTCCAACACCAGAGCCCATCGAGTTTCCGACCTCGGACACATGCACGTATTGGTACAGCTCATAGGGGTCGGTGATACCTGACCGGACTAGCGCCTCGGCCGTAGCCACCAAGACGTAGCAGGTGATCGGGTCCACCTGGCTAGCAATGTCCTTGGGAATACCGTAGCGCTCGGCGTTCCAGCCGGCAGGCAGCTGCGCGGCTACCAGGCGGTCGAAGCGCAGGGCCTTGGGCACCATGAGCGTCGCACCCTTGAGGAACCTAACCGACCACGATCCATCCTCGTTGGCCCAGATGTCGACCATGTCGCCGTTGCGGCGCTTGAACTGCGAAGCTTCCTCGGCAGAAACCTCAAACGGCTCCATGTCGTGCTCGAGCTGGACCTCACGCATCATGGGCTTCTTCTTGGGGTCATATCCTCCAAGCGACTCACCCTCGATCAGACGAATGCCAGTGTGCTCGAGGATCTGCTTCTCGTAGCGCGCCTTGATGTCCTTGTCCTCGACAGGGTCCTCGGTCTTGGCGTCGACCCAGCCAGAGTACAGCTGCTTGTTCTTGAGTCTGCCGTTAAAATGCTTGATCAGGCCCATGATCCAGGCCAGCTCAATGCAGCCCTCCAGCGAGAACTCGCCGTAAGCCTCCATCTCCCAGCGCGTCTCAGCGTGGCCAAAGGGGCTGACCTCACCGTAGCCAGTAACGACAACGACCTTGTCCAAATTGACCATGCCTTGCAGATGGCGCAAGTGCTCGAGCTGGTCGTACGACTTGTATGCTGGGAACGGGAACTTGTGGTTGGCGCGAGGCTTAATGACACGCGGCTTGTGCATACTCTCGTTCTTGGCTCCGGCAACCGCCTTAAAGTCGAGCGACGAATCAGCAGCCACAGCCTTCTTGATCTCGCTTGACTCGCGGATGCCAGCACGCAGACGTGCAGTAGCGTCCTTGAGATCGGGAATAAACTGGAAGCCACCATTGAGGTCGGCCCACACGGGCTCAGCCTGCGTCAGGGCATTGATAGTCGGGTGCATGAGACCCAGGATGTTGAAGGCCATCTCCTTGGTCGAGAACGTGCGCACGCCGAGCTTCTCAATACCCTCGGCAACAATGTTGTTGACGTTCATCAGACCCGTACCACGAGTCCATCCAATGACAGTTCCGGTAATAGTCAAGTACGCGGACCATGACTCGGAGTACCAGCGGTTGAACAGCGTCTCGAGCGCGATCTTGCTCTCGCTATAGAGCCCATCAGACCCAAACAGGCCGTGGTTGGGCGACAGCGGGAGGATTACTTGCGCAGGGCGGGTCTCGTATCCGCGCTTAGCCTTGTGCGTCTTGATCTCTCCGAGCAACCTCAGAAGGTTAGTCAGCATAATGCGGTGAGCCAGCTCCGAGCGCGAGTCAATATCAGTGATCTCGCGGCCCTGGACAGCGATAGCCGCAAACGGAATAACATAGTCGAGGTCCCAGCCCAGGTTCTCAGACCGCGGCGAGTCGTCGTAGATAAACTCAACGAGCTTCTTCACATCCTGCAGCGAGCCCTGGTTGAACGGCACAACAATGAGCGTCGACCCGCGGGCGCCGCACTGCTGGTACATGTTCTGGTAGTACTGCATAGCCTCGCGGTTGTAGCGCGACGTAGTCACCACAACCTTGGCACCACCAGACAGCAGGCCCTTGAGCACCTCAGCACCAATCGAGTCCTTGCCGCAGCCCGTAATGAGCACGTTCTTGTTCTCAAACGTCTGGCCGTTCTGGCACATCTCCGTCAGCACGTCAAGGTACATGCCAGTGAGCTTGGAGTTGTACTCCCAGTCGCCCGTCGGCAGCTTGCGCTTGAGGTGCAGGAAGGGAATGGTCTCCTTCGGGGCCGCCGAAACTGCAGGGTCAGCATTGGAGCCTTCAGCACCAAGCGACAAGCGCGAAGAGCGGTTAAGGATGCGGCGAGCGCCAGATTCCTCCATGATCTTGGGAGACATGCGGAGGGCGCGCAGAACATCGGTGTACAGGCCCTGGATAGCCACCTTGCTGTCCTTCTTCATGCTGTTCTGCTGCTTGATGATGCGGTAGATCTTGGCCAGGCTTTGCTCGACGCGCTGGCGGCCCGAGAACTGGGTCAGCTCGCCACCAGCCTGCATCATACGCACATAATCCAAGAGCTTGCGCTCATCAGAGCGCTGCACCTCGGCGTACTTGATATCGCCGCTAGCCGTAACCTCGGTATGAGGCGCAGTGGGGAAATCGACGTCTTTGTACACGGGCGGGTGGTTGAGCGCAACCTCGCAGTTCTCATACAGCATCTGCGCATAGGAGCGCGCCAACTTGTAGGTCTCGCCACGCGACTCATCGGTGGTAGCGATATTGTACGCCATATAGCGCATGAGGGCGGGGTTAGCACGGTTCATCAGGCGAATGCACTGCGACGTGATCTCGCGGTCCACCTCGGTCAGCCGGCCGAACAAGATCTCGTAGTACAGGATGAGAGCATCCTGACGCGCCCAGTTCCAGTACGAGTCAAAGGTGCGAGCCTTGCGCGCGTCAAACGAGGGCTTGATACCGCTGGCGTAGAACTCCCCGTGCTCCTCCATCCACAGGTCAAGCTCCGTCTGTAGCAGACCGCTCTCGACCTTGGACGCCTCGAACGAGCGAGAACCCTGACGCAAGTCCAGGCCCAGGTAGCGTGCCAGAACCTCCAGCTGCTGCGTGACGAGGCGCTGCTGCTCGCGCTGAGCCTTGTCAAACGCCTCGCTGTTAACAACAGCGACAGCCGCACCACCACTGCCAGTGCTGGCACCGCCGGCCGAGTACGTAATGCCAGCACGCTTGGCGTAGGCCGACGCACAGGTATCGAGCCAAGCCTTGGCCTCAGCCTCGCTGGCTAGACGGGCTGGCGGCTCGGAGGTGAGACCCACCAGCAGCAAACCGTCCTGGCGCATGGGGCCCAGGCCGTAGGAAGCCTGCAGATAAGCGCGAGCGTTGGACTGAGTAAAGCCACCAGGCATCTTGGCGCCAATCAAACGCGCAACTTGGCTGGCTGAGTGCTTGCCCAGGGCGCCGCTAAATGACGTGATGCTCTCAGCAAGCTCATTGAGAGGCGTCTCCTCGGACTTTTCAGGAATATCGTTGCCAAACTCCTTCTGCAGGTCGCCCAGGATCTCGTTCTGCAGCGTCGACTTGCCACCAACCAGGTCCTTGATCGACTTGTTCATGGGCACGTCGTCTAGGGGCTTCTTGAGCTTCTGGCACACAATGGTGTGGATGATTTCAACGGGCTTGATAGGGACATCAACAACAGCTGCGCCAGCACCACCAGAGGGGGCAGGAGCAGCGGCGACGGCAGCTACAGGCGCGGCAGCAGCTGCGGCAGTCACAGGTGTAGCTGCGGCAGCAACAGCCGAATCAGCAGCGGGCTCAGGGGCAGACTCAGCCTCGGCCTCATAAGTGTAGTAGAGCTCCTTCTCATTCTTCGAGTAGCACAAGGTCGAGCGACGGTGAGCGATAGCGTCATCATAGGCCTCGTACTTGAACTTGAGGGTGCGCTGAGCCATGCTGCACAGAGTCGGGCTAGGACCAAACTCGATGAACCGCTCGATTCCATAGACCTTGAAGAGCTGGTCCTGGGTCTCGATCCAGCGCACAGGAGAAGCAAACTGGTACGACAGCAGCTCGATAAGCAGGGTGTGCGACAAGCGCTGAACCTCAGCGGGATCGGCTAGCATGGCATCATCCCAGGTCTTCAAAACTCTGGCAATACGCGCCGATCCAGTGATCTCGTGGACGTTCTCAAAGTACTCCTTCGACACCTCGAACGGCGTGGCTGTGAGATTAGGAATGTACAAGTGCTTGAGCAGACTGTAATTGATGTCGTTCACGCGGAGCTTCTTGAGCATAAAGTT
This sequence comes from Coemansia sp. RSA 2050, assembly GCA_027578835.1. NCBI lineage: Eukaryota > Fungi > Kickxellomycota > Kickxellomycetes > Kickxellales > Kickxellaceae > Coemansia > Coemansia sp. RSA 2050. Next base: position 73,139 of record JANBSU010000020.1, on the reverse strand, counting down.
GCGGAACGGTCCGACACCAGAGAGCAAGAAGCTCGAGTGGAACGGCACGTCAATGCCCAGCAGCGGGATGGTCGACTGGCCGCGCTCAAGGTGGATGAATCCATCGCGGACAGCCTTCTCGTCGGCCTTGGCTAGCGCACCATCGATGATCTGGCCCAACTGCGCCTGCACGTCCTCAAGCGGCATCTCCTGGATGAGCTTGGAGACATCGATCTTCTGGCTAAAGATAAAGTTGAGCACGTTGCCCAGGGTGTCCAAGAGACGCAACTCACCGGCAACTACGTACTGCCAGTTCTCCACATTGTGGTTGACGATCTCCAATAGACCCTTGCCCTGGTGACGAATAGAGCTGATGACGAACTCGAGCGCCTCCTGGCTGAAGCTCTTGCCAACACGCGCGGGGTTGACAGCCATCATACTGTATTGTGAACGGTTAAGCGAGTCACGCTCCACAGCGCGCTGCATAGTCATGCCACGGTAGAAGCCGACTTCAACAACCGATGAGACAGCCAGCACCTCGCCAATAGCACTGAGGGCACTGTACTCTCCAAGGGAGTGGCCAGCAAAGGGCGCGTTCTTCTGGATCAAGGACTTGACACGCATATCGGCATACGACGCCAGCTCGAACAGCATCAGAGCGGGCTGCGTAAACTGCGTGGCTTGCAACAGGCCGTTGGGCGACTTGAAGGTGTAGAACGGCGAGAACTCGGTGATATCGGGGAACAGCCGCAGCACCTTGGAGACACCCTCGGCATCGACAGTCTCGTAGGTTAGCGAGCAGTAGTTCTCGCGGATCTTGGCTCCCTTGTCGCCACCAAAGTACACTGTGCGCTCCTTGGGGTTGTTGCGCACAATGTCGATAATCGAGATGCCAAAAGTCTGCAGCATGTGCTGGTCAGCCCGGTCCCAGATCTGCCTAGCCGTCTCGGACCGCTCATACAGATCCATGCCCATACCAGGCTCCTGCGATCCCTGGCCAGTGAACGTGTAGCCGGTGATGGGCTGCTCGACCTCGGCCATGCCCTCCAGGACCTTATCGCCGTGCTGGTTGTAGGTGGCAATGCGAATGAGCTTGCGGCCATCCTTCATGCCCACATGCGAAAGCTTGGTCTCCAGCTGGTCATTGGGCAGCACCATGCCAATAAACTCGACCTCGTAAGCCTTGACGCGCTCCGGGTGGTTATCGGCGGCAAAGGTCTCGACGAACTTGCGCGTCGATGCGCTCGTCCACATGCCATGAGTAATGGTGCCAGGCAGATCCGCGTAGTCAGCGAAATAGGCATTAGTGTGGATCGGGTTGTGGTCGCTCGAGATGTTCGAGTACGCCTCGTTAGTTCCAGGAGAGTGCGTGATGGAGCTGAACTCACTGCCGTGAGGCATGACAGAGTACCCGCCGTTCTCAAAGTAGTACGAATCGGCAATTGGCTGACCATGACGCTTCAAGTACTCCACTACGGGGTTGCCGTAAGACTCGCTGCACTCGTAGACGACGTCCGCAATATGCACATACTCCTTGGTCGACACTTGCATCATCACACGACCAGTAGTCACAATGTTAGAATACACTGTGCGAGACTTGAACCGATACCGAGACGACAGGCGGAACTCCAGAATAGACTCTGGGTGCAGCTCATGGCCGGTGCCCTCAAGGGGAACATACCACTCCTTAGACTTGAGCACAGCAATGTCCTTGGTCGACTGCAGGGTGACGCGCGAGGGCTGCTCGTCAATGTTGCGATACGTGTTGGCAAAGTCGGTAAACGAGCCGCGGTAGAAGAACGACGTAGTAATCTCCACCACAGGCTTGCCGTTACGGTACACATGGCCCTTGATACGCGACCGCTTGCCGCTCTCCTCGTTGGTGACCTCAACAATTTTAGCCTTGCTCTCGACCACATCGCCGGCACGCAGAGGCTCGGCACCATCCAAAATGCGGAAGCCGTTGGACATATGAACGAGATTAAGCACATCGCCGTCGACGATCTTGGGCAGAATGCTCTTGCACGTCATGGGCCAGCAAGCACGGCCAGCAAAGTCCATGGGCGCAAACACGACGCCGTCGGTGTGCTCAACGTAGCGGTCGGACTGGTTGCCAACGACGAGGCAGAACTGGCGGATATCCTCCTTGCGAATAAGCTCGTTAGTGTGCGTGAACTCGAATTCGGGATCAGTCACGCCAATAACAGACTCACCCTCTGAGCTGTCTTCAAACCACACTTGGGCGTAGAACCGCTTGATGCGCTCGTTGCGGCCCTCCATGACCTCGTGGATAGGCGCATACGGCATCTGCGCCTGGTACCTAAACACCAGCTCCAGAGTGCACACGGAACCACGCGGCGATGAGTACATGTTGAAGCGGATAGTGCCATCAGCCTCCACAGCAAAGTCCAGCGCCTTGTGGCCAGCAGCGTCGATGATCTCCACTGACTGCGGGCGGCCTTCCTTTAGTGACACGCGGACGACTTGGCCAGTACGCGGGCGCAACACACGCCTTACCACGTTGCTCGTGTACTTGTGCTGCTGGACCACGATGGGAGTGATCAAGAGCGCACGAAGCCAGTTAGACTCGGTGCCAGCCAGGGTCTCGAGCCACGCGTCGGTCTCAGGCAGCTGCGCCTTAGCCTTGGGCAGCATGTATACACGCTCACTCTCCGTGTGCTCAACGCGCACATGAGCGGGGATTGCACGCAGTGCGGGAGCATTGCCCAAGTACCCGACGACAGGAACCTTGGACTCGTCGCCGCCATAGTACTGCTCTAGCAGCGCAGCGATCTGGCCGTGGTAAATACCGTCCAGAATATCCCTAACGGGCTCGTTAGCCTTGGTCGCGTAGCGCACAGCCACAGGGCCCTGCAAGATACACACACGGCCGACATCCTGGCCGGGAACTGCGTCCAGGTCCTCGGACTGCCAGAGCGAGTCCTTCTTGAACCAAATGTGAAAGTCCTTGTCCATGAGCGGGATGAACGGCACGGGCTTCTGGCCAGGACGCATGCACAAGTTGATGAAGAACTGCACGTCCTCAGTCGTCAGCAGCTGGGTGTAGCACTCGGGGTAGGCGTCCAAGATGCTCTTGACAGGAGCAAAGGGGTCGTTGATCTGGTTGAACGACTGCAAGAGCGCAGCACGCTCGCTGGTCGCGAACCGCTCCTCCAAGCGCAGCAAATAGTCGCCGACCAGGTTGCGCATAGTGATGTCAATCCAGCGCGACTGATGCGTGATATACAACACCTCCAGCAGGCGGTTAGCCACCTCAGCGTAGGTCATCTCCTCGAGATCAGCAACATTGCCGTCAGCCTTCTTGCCAAACCAGGGCTTCTGGAAATCGTCGTTGAGCCGCTTGATGATGTAGCTCTTCTTGGCCATCAGCGCAGGAAGACGCTTCTCGCGCGCCAGCGAAAAGATGGTGTCATCCATCTCCTTCCAGAACATCACACCACGCGTAGCAATCTTGTGGATGGGCTCGCCAAGCTCCGACAAGACGGTGACGATGCCACCGGCGGGACCGCTATAGGTCTTCTCCCACTCAGAGTCGTCAATGCCAGGTGCAGCTACGATAGCCTCCTTGACAGCGTCAGAGGCAGCGCCTTCCTTAGCCACCATCACGCGAGAGCCAAACAGACATCCGTCAAACGGCATGGGCGCACAATCAAAGCGACGGCTCCACTCGCCAGTGAGGAAGGGCAGCGTATCGTCAACACCGCCAAACCCAGAGCCCGCAACGAGGACAATGTTCTTTTGCGCGCGAATGGCGCCGTAGGTGTCTAGAATCGGGTGGTGGAAGTCCTCATACGAGTGGTGACCGCCAGCACGTCCACCAGTCCACTGCAGCAAAATGGGAAAGTCGGGGTTGGCCTGCGCGATCTTGATGACCAGGCGGATGGTAGCCACGGAGCTGGGCTTGAGGCCGATGTGGCGGAACCCGACAGCACGGATGCTGGCAATAATCTCGTTGGTGACCTCGTACGAGGGCACACCAGCGCCAATGCACAGGCCCTCCATGGGGATGCCCTCGCGCCTCATGGATTGCATTGCGGGGTACTGAATGTTCCATAGGAACGGGTTGATGTAGATCGAGTTGATGGATACACCGAGACCAGGGTCCACGAGCTTGAGGATCTTGTCGACTTTGTCGCGCAGCATGGGCTCGCTGAAGTGGCCACCGCCCGACAGCTCGATGTGGTAGCCAGCGCGCATAACGGCCGAAACAAACACCTCGCTGATAGTGCTGGGAGTCATGCCAGCAACCATGACAGGTGGCTTGCCCAGCAGACGGCTCATGGGCGTGTCGATCTGCAGCTTGCCGTCGCACTCAGTGCGCACAAGGCGGGGCGCATAGTCGCGCTGCCAGTTTTGTGAGAACACTACCGACGACGCGCGGGTATCGAATAGCGAAGCCTTAGCGCTAAGGTCAGGGTTGCTAGACTCCAAAGCACCGCCGAGGATGACACGCACACCGGTTCCCTCCTTGTTACGGTTAGTCAGGCCACCAATGCCGCTAATGCCGCCAGGACCGAAGTCAACCATATGAGTGATACCCTCCATGGCAGTGGCCTTGGGCCAGTCCACGGGAAGCACGCACAAGCTGTCGACGAGCTTGCGGCTGAGATCCTTCTCCTCACTCAGAAGCCTGCCATCATCGCCCGAGAATGCCGGGATACGTATATCGGCCGCATCCAGCGCCCAGCCGTTAGCGTGGATATCCTGCATTGCCAGCTCGGGTGCCGAAGCAAGGTACTCCGAGTGGAACGGCCCAGTGATAGGCAGGAAGCGTGTCGAGAACTGCAGCTTGCGCTGTGAGAATGGCACACGGTTCTGGTCCAGACCCGGTGGCGCCTTGAGCTTGCGCAGGCTGAGGTTGAATCCATACAGGGACTGCGGGGGACCAGTGATAACGAATGAGCGAGGGCCGTTAATAAGCGACAAGGCGATCTGACGATCAGCTGGCAAGTGGCGGTTGGTAGCGTCGATATGGCGCTCGACGTCGCTCTGGCGCAACCGCGTCACGCTAAGCATGGGCCCAGGAGTGCCCTCGGCGTTCTCCAGCGAGTCCTCGAGGATAGCTGGGTTAATAGTAGTGGGCGGGTTGACCAGCTGCGTGTACATGGAGATAGCGAACAGCATGCCGAGGGCGCGCTCCGACAAGGCGTAGAACGAGTCCATATCAGTCATCGAGGCAAACACCACTGACGTGATAATGCCCTGGCTATGGCCCGTCACACCCGTAAACATATCGGCCACCTCCCCTGGAGTACGCCGAGTGACCTTACACAGCACCAGAACGTGCATCAGCTGCGTGAACCCGACGATCGGCAGGCTGATCGGCACACTAAGCAGGTAGTGCAAATCGGGCCGTGCGTCGGGACTAGCCAGCCACGCCATAATATCCAGGCCCTTGGGACACACAGTCTGTGCTCTAGGTGCGCACGCAGCACGCTTGAGCGCCGCCGCCATCTTCTCGGCAAAGTCGCGTACCAGAGGCTCATATGTATCAAACACCTCCTGCGTCTCGTCAAAGTACTCCTCCACATTGCCCTGTCCGCCAAAGATGGCAAACAGACTAGCATCTCCCTTCTTGACACACTCAAACAGAGCTGGATCAGCAGCCATTGCTTCAGCCGACTCGCCTAGAAGAGCTTGGGCCGAGTAGTACGCGTTGATAATGGCCTTGCGAGCAGCCAATGGTAGCCGCTCGGTCGCCGCGTGCACGTCGTTGCCGCGGAGGAAGGTCTCGCGGAAGTGCTTAAACAGCACCCGAATCAAGTCAACCCACGCCATGCCCTCGGGCTGAGCCGGGTACTGCGCCACACAGAACTTGAGGAACCGCGCCGCAAGCTCCACCGGCTCCACATCATTGCTCTCGCTGTCAGCAGGCGCCCCGGCGATCCACGCAGTGGCTTGGAACTGCTCACGCATCTGCTCGGCTGCTGCCCATAGCTCGTTGGCGACCAGAACAGTGATCTCTGTCGTCGAGTACCGGACGTTGAGCGGGCGTAACGCCTCGGCCGCGCTCTTGGTGTGCTGTCCAATCATTGTTGTACTCTAGTAACCGCGGATTCTTGAAGTTGGTAGTCTTGGGAAAATAGAGATATTTGCTGGTGTAAACAGAAAAGAAGCGTTGTTTACTGCTTTGCGCTGAGTGCCGCTACTTTGCCTACAGAAAAAAACGCCAATAAAAAGAGGAAAACAAACGCAGACCATGGCAGTAATCCGGCACATTAGTGGCACGAAAGAAAAGATCGACACAGGGGAGGGGCCACTTGCATTGTCACTGACGGAAAAAAAAGTTTTGTCAAACAAAAGCGAAAAAAGCCATGCTGGTGCCATTCGGGGGACCGCCATGGGCTCGATCGACCCAAGCCACAGCATGGCATGTAGTGAGTGGTTGCGTACTTACAAGTCGTAGAACAGCACGAGGGAGAAAAGGTGACTGAAGCTGAGTACTCCTGGATGCAAAGCAAGAGCGCAACAGCAACAAAAAAGACACCGTGAGAAAATGAAGTTAGAGAGAGAAAAAGCCCACGCCTGCCTTTACTCTTTTTTGGGGGATTCGAAGTGTGCCTACAGAGTGCCAGAAAAAAGTTTGCTCGGGTTAGTTTGCATGCGCACTGGAAAAAAGTCCAAGCAACAAAGTACTCCGATCTTGCACGTGCGCTCACATAGACGCCCTGACGAGCAGGCCTGAGCAGAAAAAGGCAAGTGCGAAGAAGGGTCCTCAAAATAGAAAAGGTTCCAAGAACTTTCAGCTGAAAGCCAGCAAGACTCCGCAAGTGCCCCCCAAAGGCCTGGCAAGAGAAACACGGCAGATGGTTACCTATTATAACACCAGAACAAGCTCAATAAGAACTATGTGAAAAAAGTGTGCGTGGGCCAAGAAAGCTATTAGGTAAAAGTAAAAAAAAAAAGAGAGAAAGAGAGAAAAACATTTGAGCTTGTTCGGATATGCCTCTTCCACCCCCTTCCCCAATTACATCACCTAGTGTAAAGATCCTATTCTCAGGCTGGCTGGGTCCTTTGACCTGCTAGGCGCTTGGATTGGTTTCATTGTTTGCCGCCCAGAGATCAGACTATTTCCGCCCGGGATGTACATGCGTGGCTGTCTTTCTTTCTCCTCCGAGTAGGTGGAGGTTTCTCAGACGCTCTCCTATGTGCTGCTACTGCGCCCAAAGTAGGGGCGATCCCGCCCATGCGCGTATCAGAGAACCCTCCAGCTGGCGGTTTGCTGGCCAATCAGCCCCATGGGCAGCAGTCGCGCCTTGGTCTGCACTTTTTCTTGTGTGCCTTATCTTTGCTCTAAATCCTTATCGTGCCAATCGCAATCCTCCACAGCACAAAAAAGGCCTTTTCAGCTTGGTAGTAGTATATCCTTTGATCTAGTCTGCGCATGTATCTGCGCCCGTGCCTCGCTCCCCCCTCCACGAGCACATTGGCCACGTTAGATTAATCAGTTTGGTCAAAAAAAAGTGTACACCCGATTATTGTGTTCGCAGCCACAGAGGTAGCATGAAAGCCACACTCATGGCATGCCAACACACCCAACCGAGTCTTCCTAATGGGATCTATCTCCGAGATGTTGACGACAGCGAACATCCTCGGCCGCTCGCCAGAAGGCTTGCCACCACGTCCGTGCTGTGCTTTTATAAAATCGGGGTCCATCTCTATTTTAAGAGACTAAGCGTTAAAGCCTCCCCACCATTTTCTTGGCGCATTTTGCCTCAAGTACTTGTACCATGCGAGATAATTCATGATCACCAATTTAATTTATGGGCGGAAAAAACTGGTAGAAACGTTTATCAATGTTGTCTTCGCCACAACGGATGGTACCCAAGTCTTCGGCCAATGCTCCCAGCCATCACGCAGTATGTAAACAGGACGCTGGGCAAGTACGAGAGCAAGCCCAGGTAGTCGTCCTGAGTAAAGCTGGCATAGTAATTGCTCAGCGCGTGGACATAGAGCAGCCATGTGGCCATCAGCGACATGCTCGTTGACAGCAAGAGCCCGTGCAAGGTGCCGTCGCACACAGTCCATAGTCCCAGCGAGATAATGATCATGACGCCCGCCGATTGCGCGACCGACTCAAAGGGCAGCTTGAGGGCAGCATAGTTGACGCCCAGAAACCCGCCCACGCACCTAAGCACTTCATTCCACCCAATGCGGTGCGAGGGGTAGCTCCGCCACTTGGAGTCAAGGAACGGGTACGCCATGCCCACCAGCACAGTCATCAGGCCGCTGACCGCGTTGCTCCACGACGCATGGGCCAGAGCTCGGCTGATCAGGTCGCGGGTAAACTCGCTTTGTCTTGGCGCTGCCCCGCCCCGCCTACCATTGATTCGCAGACCCAGCAGTCCCTCATACTGGTACTCGGCATCGCTTTCATCCGATTCACTGACGTCTTCTTCGCCAGCATCCGTAACCACGCTGTAAAGGCTCTGTTGCGCCGTCAAGCTCCCAGCTGGACTCAGCATCGATGCTCCTCCGCTTGATGCAACAGCCGATGTCGCCGTGGCATCAAGCGAATGCTGTGCGTGGATAAGCTGCACGCCAACTGACCAAGACCATCCGATGAAAAACAGAAACAGAATCCTGGGCGCATACCACGCCACCACCTGCACCACAGACAAGCGAAGCTCCAGCGGCGGGTCTTCCGCTTGCTTCCTCACATGTGCTTTTCGCCGCGAGTGTGCCACCTCCTCCCTGTGGCTCAGCCGATCCCCTCCACCTCTGCTTGTAGTCATGGACCTCACGCCTCTCGAGCTAGCCAGCCTCGTTGTTTGCATGGACGACGTTCGTGATGCTTTGGGCGATATCCATAGCTCTCCGCTATCGGCTACCCCTTCTTCGCTAGAGTACTGCGCGAATTTGCTTGCGCGTGCGATTGACGTGCTCGAATGAGATGTAGAGCACGCAGAGTCCGGCGACATTAAGCCTGCCGCCATTTATGCCCCGTGCAAAAAAAAAGAAAAACTAAAGAATACAGGCTGAAAAAGAAGAAAAGAACAAAAATGTCAAGCCTTTTTGGCTCATGTGGAGAATGGAGCTTCAAAAGAAGCTCCTCCCTTCTCTGATATGCGTGTGAACATGCCAGCAACAGAGGGAAAGAAAGTAGGGTTGTCACATGAAGTGCGCTTGCAGAAAGCTTCTATTTGGACATCTCGCTCGACAAAAAAGCCTGCATTTTGCCAAAAGACACTTAGACATACATGTATCTGCGCATTGTGCATAGACGCCTACAGGGTCTGCACGTCGCAGTGCGTTTCGAACAGCGACATTTCGCCAAATCTCTGCAGAACCGAGTAAGAATCGCTGCTCTTGCCAGCGATCGGTCTCTCATCCACCGCCGTCTTTGAGGAGACAGTCGAAGCGACAGTCTCCACCTCGCTCGTTTGCTTGCGAGCAGAACCAGTGGAGTTCGCCGCAGCCGATATGCGGAAGGTTTTGTCAAGCGAAGGCAAGGTAGATCTATAAGCCCGCATATCATTGGCCTTGCTCGAAGCCCGACTAACCAGAGTCAAGTACACCGGCGGTCTCCTGCGCTTAGTCTCCAGAACCCTCAGCGAAACTCTAACGTGGTCAAACACCGAGAACCGGAGCACCTGGCTACCCAGCTGGAACACAGGCACATTCATAGGCAGGCGAATCGACAGCTGCTTGGTATCCGCCATAAACTCCGAACATCCCTCGATAAACGAGTCAGAGTCACGCTCATTACCGGAGAGCACCGACAAAGCCAGCTTGATCTGCCCCGAGCTATCGCGCAAATGCACCGGTCCGCGGAGTCCGAATTTCGGCACATAGACGATCAGCCCATTAGTGCGTATTTCAGCAACAATGCCCTCTGCAATTAGGTGCTCCTGGCCACTTCCCACGGTTCTCTGCATTACGTAGCGGCTCTGGAACAGCTCAGTAGACTCTCTTTGCGCGCGCTTCGACTGCCGATTACGCTCATTCAGTTTTTCAGTCGCATCACTGACCCACTTTTGCGACCCAACGACTGCCTCCTGAAGCTCGGAGTTACTCGCGGCCACAGCCTCGAGCAGCTGCCGATGAACAATAATATCGGCATACCGACGAATGGGCGACGTAAAGTGCGTGTAAAAGCCAAGCGCCAGCCCGTAGTGCAAGTACTTGTCGGATTCGCAGTTGCCCGTAGCAAAGTACTCGGCCTCTTGCATAGCCAGTGTAGCCATAGACTTTGCCAAAAACACAACGTCGGGATCACTAGCCGACGCCTCTGTAATACGTCTAAGCGAATCTGCTAGCGCTGCATTAGACGAGCAATCGATCTCGAACCCTTTAGTTCTAGCAGCATCCACCAGGCGAGCAAAACGCTCACTGCCAGGGCTACGATGGCGTCTCAAAAGCGCTGTGCCAGGAAACCGCTCATGGATCCTTTGCGCCACAGCAGAATTGGCAAACACCATGGCCTCCTCAATAACGCGGTGTATCTCCAGGCTGGATTTAGGCAGCAGCTCTGAAATAGCGCCACTCTCCTTATCGAACGTAAATTTGATCTCGGTGCTAGCCAATTCAAGGGCACCGGCCTTGTAGCGGCGCTGGCGCAAAACACGCATGGCCTTTGCCAGCTCAACGATGCTCTCTTTCAAAGACGCCTCCAGCTTCGGATCCAGCCCCTCAACACTAGCGGCTCCGTCTAAAAGCGCTTGCGCCTGCTCGTAGTACATCTCGCATGCCGAGCGGATCAGCGTGCGACCAAACCACACACCAGTAGCGTTATACTCCTTGTTTAGGTCCCAGATTACAGAAACGGCATAGCGGTCTTTGAGCCCGCGCAATGAGCATATTTGCTCGCTCAGGACCTCAGGAATCATGTTGAAGCGGCGGTCAGCCAAGTACACCGTAGTCCCGCGAGCCATAGCCTCGGTGTCGGTAGCCGACCCCGGCAACACGAATTGAGAGACATCAGCGATGTGCACACCAAGCTCATACCCGCCACTAGCGGTTTTGCGCATAGACACGGCATCGTCAATATCCTGGCTGCCCTTTGGGTCAATACTGAATATGAGCGAGTCGCGCAAATCGCGACGTCTCGCCACTTCTTCTGCACTCGGTACCCACGGGCATTGGGTGGTGCTTATTGGCATCTCGCGCATACTCGCCAGAGAGAACTTTAGCGCGGACTGGGACACGGCTATCTGGCGCTCAACCAGGATGACATCGACTTCGGTATCCAAGTTGCCTACTGGCCCAATGACGCGCACGAAATGGCCTTGTGGGTACTGTGAGTCGGCTGGCCACTCGTCGATGGCAACCACAAAGTACTTGCCAGCAATAGCCGCAGTATCCATATAGTGTATGCGGATCTTGGGCACAGTGCTATCAACAGGCACAGCCAGATGACGCGAGCCGCCAGCTTCATCCAGCTGCAGTGTAGCAACAAACGGGCGCCACTTACGCTCAGCTACTCCCACCACCACGCCACGCACTGGCGTGCGTGCATTATTAAGAGACGTTTCTTCTCCAGCATCGATCTGCTCAACAGCCAGCGCCTCACTGTCGTCCTCGGCCTCATCCGATCCCTGCTCTACAGCAAGGACCTTGCTGTCGGCATTCTCTTCAGCGCGTGTCAATAGCCGTACTATGACTGTGTCGCCAGTGCATGCCCGGTTAAGAGCTGTGCGACCAACAATGAGGATATCCGGCGTGTCAGCAGCTCCGCCTCGATCAACTATGCCCTGGGACTCGGTGCGCATTGTGCCGCTGGGCTGCAGAACGCGGATCTTGCCGCGCACTAGCGTGCCTAAGCGCAGGCCGTCTTCGATCTCGCTCGGTGACAGGTGGCTAGGGTATCCTAGTTGGGTCTTTGCCAGTAGCCGCGCCTGAGCGTACTCGACCGGAGTCATCTCGGTGATATCCATGTCTCCATCCTTGGTAGACTCTGTAATGGACACATGGTGCTCGATTAGGGTTGGGTGGAATTCGGCTAGGAATTCTGCGAGCTGCCAGACCTCCACACCAGTCTGTCCATAATCGGCATACTGGCCGCTCTACAGATCTGACAAACACATTGAGGGCATTAGCCTAATGTCGCACGACGGCCCAATACCTGTTGGCAATCGCTCTCTCCCCCAACACGATGCTATCAGTGATGAGAAGCCAGATAACAAGTGATTTACTTGCCTTTAGTGTCAGCAGAACGACTCTCTGGCCTGCTACTCCGTCCAAATGCGCCCTAAGCCAAGCAGCAGCACGCATAACGGCTCTGCTGTCGCGATTAGGCAGCGCTGCATCTACGTGTGTTTGGTCAAAGACCTCGTTGGCAAAGACAATGGACGTTCTGCGAGGGTCGGCAGCAATGCCACGGACATTTCTAATCGTGCGTGTGCGGTTCCTACGGTCCAGTGCATCAACAACCGACTGGCAAAAGATCAGATTCACCAAGGCCGGGCTGTGCTCCAGCAGCTCAATGTAGCGGCTGACGACGCTGGCATCTGGAATCAGAATCATGCCACACTCCGATAGTTGGGGTAGGCCGTGCTGAGCCAAATGCTTGTTTTGTGGGCATTGCTGACATGATTTGTGAGCACATGGGATGTCCTGGCGGAGATAGCGCTCGGTGACTGACATCATCAGGCCCTGGCGCTTGCCGCGGCGGAAGGCGACGTTCTCTGTGCGCGTGCCCAGCATCTGACAATAGGAGAGGGATATTTTTTATTCGACGAATGGAAAGCACGATTACTTAATGGCGCTGACCTGTGAGTATGGCACGGGCGAGGCCAATCAGAATTTATGGTTGTGGCTTGCGTTGCTCCGACCCCCTTGTGGCCTTCGGGACAGGCCATCAGTGTTGCCTGGCTGTCAATTAATGTATGCCCTGGAGGACACGCAGACCACGAACGCCATCGCCTCTCTCGCATCGGAAATATGATAGTTGGGGGGTGGGACCTTTTCCCCCCAGCGGAAAAAAAAGGCCAATTGGTGTAAGCACTGGGACGCCACAAACCGCATATTTGTTTGGCATCCAGGCTCTTTTTTTTTCCCTCCCCGGCAGTAATCCCAAATAACTCTTTTTGCATTGGCTTTGGGCCCCAAGACCTTTCTCTCCTCTCTGCCACTCTTGCTTCCATTTTTCTCACTATTAGTGCACGCAATCTTTTTTACTTGCCTTGTACTACACCACACTAGATACACCAGCGTACCTTTCTCTCTTCCAACAAAAAAAACCATGCGCGTTGACCCCCGTAACACCTCCCGCCTCGAGTGGCTGTCAGCACTCGACATTGAGCAGGAGCCGTCGCATGTACGCAAGAGCTCGATTATCTGCACCTTGGGACCCAAGACCCAGTCGGTCGAGATGATTACAGAGCTGCGCAAGGTGGGTATGAACGTGGCGCGCATGAACTTTTCGCACGGCTCCCACGAGTTCCACGGCAAGACCATCGCCAACGTGCGTCTGTCCGAGGAGGTATATAAGGCCCGCCCTGTAGCCATTGCCCTCGACACCAAGGGCCCCGAGATTCGCACCGGCAACACCGCGGACGGCAAGGACCTGCCCTTCAAGATTGGCCACGAGCTGATATTCACCACCGATGCCCAGTACGCCAAGTCCGGCACTCTGGAGCGCATGTACATTGACTACGCCAACCTGTCCAAGGTCGTTGCTCCCGGCCGCACCATCTACATGGACGACGGCATCATGGCCTTTGAGGTCCTCGAGTGCATGGAGGATGGCGTGCGTGTGGTTGCTCGCACTAACGGCGCTCTCGCTAGCCACAAGGGCGTCAACCTTCCGGGCTCTGACGTCGACCTGCCCGCCCTCTCTGACAAGGACAAAGCCGACTTGACGTTTGGCGTCGAGCAAGGTGTGGACATCATCTTTGCCTCGTTTATCCGCACTGCTCAGGACGTGCGCGATATCCGTGAGCACCTCGGGGCTCGTGGCAAGCACATCAAGATTGTCGTCAAGATTGAGTCTACCCAGGGCGTGGCCAACTTTGACGAGATCCTGGCGGAGACCGATGGTGTCATGATTGCGCGTGGCGATTTGGGTATTGAGATCCCTGCTGCTCAGGTGTTTATTGTGCAGAAGATGATTATCGCAAAGTGCAATATCGCTGGCAAGCCTGTCATTTGCGCTACCCAGATGCTCGAGTCGATGACCTACAACCCGCGCCCCACGCGTGCCGAAGTCTCGGACGTCTCCAACGCGATTCTCGATGGCGCCGACTGTGTCATGTTGTCGGGAGAGACCGCCAAGGGCGACTATCCTCTGCACGCTGTGCAGATGATGAGCGACATTGCGCTGCTGGCCGAGTCCGCCATTGCCTACCCACCGCTGTTTAACGAGATCCGCGCTGCCACTGACCTCCCAGTGGATACTACCGAGGCTACGTGCTCGTCGGCTGTCAATGCTGCGCTGGAGCAGAATGCACAAGCCATTATCTGCATTACCACTACGGGCTTGTCGGCGCGCCTGCTGTCCAAGTACCGCCCGTCGATCCCTATCCTGGTTGTTACTCGCGACTACCACACTGCGCGCCATGTGCATCTCTCGCGCGGATGCTATCCCTTCCATTACCAGAAGCCGGCGCCTACTCGCTCGAGCGATGAGCACGAGGCTCGCGACCAGTGGCAGAACGACGTCGATGAGCGTATCCAGTTTGCTATTGCCAATGCACTGGACTCTGGACTGCTGAAGAAAGACGATGTTGTTATTTCTATTCAGGGTTGGCGTGGTGGAGTTGGAAACACCAACACTATGCGCATCCTTCGTGCGTAAGTCATCAACTTTTTGGCCTTCTATTCTTTTTTACTTGGCTTTTTTGTGTCCCTCCGCTCTCCACCTTCACTCGTGCCTCTCCCACCAAAAAATCCTCAATATACTAACCTCGCCAAATGCCAAACTATTTATTTATTGTGTAGGAACGTCGACACCAAGGGCAAGCTGATGGGTAGCAATGCCAACAGTCGTGCTGGGACTCCTGCTCCGTCTTCGCCTGCCTTGAGGCCCGTCTCATTCAAGGCTCTGAAGCACCACCTCAGTCCCGACAGCAAGAAGACCCCCGAGCCTGCTGCCAAGAAACTTTAATCAATTACCTCTCACATTTGTTACTGAATGCTCATGTTTCAAGATTACTATTTAATATCACCAGAGTTTGGCAATGGCTATGAAGTATCCTAGTCCGCTAGTGGATGAGTAGTTGGGGAAAATTCCTGTCCTGTAGCTTCCTCAACAATCCCACACAGCTCATCAGGATGAGTGTAGCAATTAGGGAAGAACGTGCTATCCGTATCAACTACAAGGAACTCACCATGGTAAATACGGTTTGAATCAGTGGCCAATATGCGGTAGTGATACTCCGGTGTGTATATCAGCATCTTTACGCTATCGCTATCGAATGTTTGTTTAGGGAGTAAATTTAGCAGGGGCAGGAGTTCTTCTATGTCCTTGACATACTCGATATCGTATCCAGAAAGCCTGTAGGCCAAGTACGCGCCCCTTTTACAAATAAGCACTGAACAGTAGACCATGAGTAAGATGAGTAAAAAAAATAGGGAGAAAAGTTGTTGTTGGAATTGTTGGCAATGCTGTTGAGAACGGGATGGGTGTATTTCTTTTATAGTAGCTGTTTTCAAGAGAATCGAACAATGTACAAGTGTATCAGGGGGCTCTTCTGACATCACCCTCTTGTTGTGATTGGCAGCCTTTGTGCCAAAATACTGGTGTTTATATTAATAGCAACTCTCCGCGTGGATTTCTAGTCAAGGGCAACCACGTGCTTCCTCCAGTCAACGCCACTAGCAGTGGCTGGGAGATCGCACAATTAGCACTAAATTGCCAAGTATTCCGAGTACCAGCTATTCATTTAGACCTTGGCACCTTTGTCTTTATTTTTTTCCACAACAGGTAAGCCATTTAGCTTGGTCACATACGCTGGGTATGGTGACTGAAGTCTGGAATCTACCAATAATAAAAGTGTGCAAACTATTGGCAAAAGATAACTTACGCGTATGGATGAAGAGAGAATGAAGTAGGGATTCATGCATTCTATTCTATTCTATCGCAAAGACTGTTCCCTTACTTTGCTCCCAACTTCATATCGGATTTTTAAATTAAAACATGACTTCAAAACCCCCTTACTCAGAAAGAAAAATAATGCTTTAAGAAAGAAACGCACCAATGAAAAAGCTGTTCTTGAGGAGTTCAATGAATGCTACAATAGAACTATTGTAAAAGGGAGGTTTTCCCGCAGCATCCATCTGCCTGGGAAAGTCGCTATTCCCTGAAATAAAGACGGTGGTGGTGTTGTAGTATGTTGGATAGTACTAGGTGGGTTTAGACTAGACCCTATATATAATTATCCTAAATATACGAGCTAAAATAACTGAAGAGATCTCACACCACTAATGCCTCGTAGCGCCGTATTTAAACAGCGCCACCATAGTCACTTGTAATCATAATCTTGCGATTATGATCATGGACTCGTAATCGCGATCTGGCCGACTATACTCGCTGCTATCCAACATAGTAGCTCTGGCATAGAAAGCTTGGACACCTCTGGAATTTTTCCAGCCTTCCTCAGGCCATCCACTATCCGCCGAAAGTTCAGCACAGCTGCCAAGTTACGGCTAAAAAGCCGCTCCTTATCAGAGTCCTTGTTCTTAGCCACAGGCTGCAAACAACATTGGTTGGTACACCTTAGCAGTCCATGCTGGTATTGCCGCGGGTTATCAACATCCTTAAATTTTCAGTTTCTGCTGCTGCTGCTGCTGTGGAGAGACTATCAGCCCAGACAACCTGCCATACCAAACTTACATTTTGAGTAAAAATAATTGTTATTTAAAACTAGTGTGAATAGGTGGTTAAGCACAAACTATGCTAAACAGTAGCCGGCCCCTCACTCAATTGATCCTATACCAGCTGCATCAAAGGGCGAGGTGAATCAAAAAGCCCTGGACGGCAGCTCAGTTTAGGCGGCTAGTTGATATCAAAGTTTTCTCCAGGTCCCAAGCAAATTTTTTTCTTAGTTTCAAGGTATAAAACTATTAGGAGTAGGTCACTCGTGTTGTGGAATAAATCGGCGCGCTTCTGACACTCCTCGGCATACGCGCCTTGAATATCGTAAACAATGTAATCGTTGTCTTGAATCACATAGTCGTCTGTAGCCTCACCTACTGGGGCATCGGCATAGTCATATAGAAGAGTTTTGCCATCTATATTCTTCGAGTATCTATTTTCCGTAATTCCAGCTGCAATAAGTGCCTCCTCAAACTCCAAAAACGTGGACCCCTTAAAGTTGTGTACTTGGATAATCGATTTTACTTCCCTGGTAAACTCACAATAGAAAAATACGGCCATGGCTCAAATAAAACAATAGTGTTGCAAGTAAAGAAGGATGGGATGAGAATAATAGTAAAAACTTTTTTGCTTGGAATCCATGTCAGCCATTCTCTTTTTAAGGGTGCTGGAGGCCGGCCCAAGCGAGATGACTTTAAAAATCTCGTGATATCCTTAATCAGGCGTTATCTCGTTGAATTTCTTTGTGTACCTTTTAGTTTGAGGTCACAGTACCCAGATATCCCCGTGCTCTTGCTCTTAGTACATGACTTGGAAAACATGTGCACCCTTTTTCTCACCTTTTTTTCATGAATCTTCACTGTGGGTCAACTGGAACTTTTTGTCAGTGACTTTAGCAATACGACAAATCCGCTGCGGTGCCTGTTCTTTTCTTCAACACACCACTTTCTTCTTTTTTCTTGTTCAACCCACACCTATGCTTTGTTTCGATTCCATAATTTTGCGCTCCCGCCCTTGGCCAGTAGGGATGGGTCGGTCTGAGAGCCAGCCGCCCATCTCAAGCTCAACACCACTCTTTGCTCAGTATTTCTAGCCCTACAAAGACCTGCCAAGGATGTCGCTGAAAAATCCCAGTGGTGGTGTTACCGTATCACAGTTGCAATCCAGCTTTGCAGAGATCCAGGGAGAGCTCAAGCGCGTACTAGACGGAGTGAACACTGGTCGCATACTGGAGAGCTTTGACATTCTGAGCAAAGTAACCGACGCAGTTGTAGATAGCTGCGAAGCACTTGGTCTAGCATCAGAGCTGCCGGTAGTGGAGACCTTCCAGCGAGACAACTTTTGGCGAGCACTGAACCACTGCTGGCTAGTCGCCCTACAAAACGTCTCCAAGGCTAAAACCGACGAGGACAGGCTGCGCGAAGAACACATTGTGCACTTGCAAAACTCTGTTGTGCGCTGGGGCGACACCCTAGACAAATTCGGCCTAGTTGACTATGAGATGGGATTTTGGGAGGCGGATATCATGGATGCGCTACACACCATTCTAGAGTCGGTCAAGGAGTAGAAAGATCTATAAGCGCACATACCAATTGCAACAAAAATACTCTAAAAAGGAAACGACGCTGGGCTGTGGATTTAGTCGCGCTGTTTGGACAGGAAGGCCTTTAGCTTCTCAACGGCCAGGAATCTGTGCGAGCACTTGTTCTTCAGCTCATCTGACATCTCCGCATATGTCTCGCTATGGCCGTCGGGCTGGAACACAGGGTTCCATCCAAAGACCTGCGGTCCGCGTGGCTCAACAATAGTCCCATGGTGGATGCCCTCGAACAGGATCGGCTCGTGGTTGGGCCCCGCACAATAGGCCACCGTGCACACGGCGAACCCTGACTTGTCCTCAAACCCAGCGAGCATCTTGTATAGGCCGGCGGGCTTGAGCTCCTCGAGGAACCACTTGATGTAGGCCCCAGGGAGCCCGTTCATGGCGTTGAATCCAAGGCCAACGTCTTCGGTGATAACTGGGCCACCAATGATGGCAGCTGCTTGGCGGCACTTGGCCATGGCGACTTCCTGAGTGGATCCCTGTATCTCCTCTAGGTCAACCGGCGTGTTGTGTAGCTCGACTATGCCGTGGAGCAGCACCTGCATTTCGCGCAGCTTGTTGACGTTGCCGGTGACAAAAGTGAGTTTACGCAGAGCCATTTTGCGAATCCAAAACAAAAAGTTGGTAAAACGGGAAAGAGCAAAAAAAACCCTTTTCTCCCTTTCTGTCTGGATGAAATTCGATATTAGTTTCCAAAAGCTTTTTTCTCGCCAAATGAAACGCACTGCTACGTATATCGAGGCCGACGAGTTGGCCAAGCTGGTACGCGACCCCAAACAGGTGTCTGGCCGCGACTACATAGTCATAGATGCTCGTGATACGGACTTTGCTGGCGGACATATTCCTGGAGCTGATAACGTGCCTGCACGCGACCTCCACTGGCGCATAGGCGGCCTCATTGACAAGTACCAGGAAACGCCTCTAGTCGTGTTCCACTGCGCACAGTCGCAGATACGCGGTCCCAAATCCGCGCAGGGATACCTTGATGCCATCCAGGCAAAGTTGGAAACCGCTCCACAGGACAGTACGCTACACGCTCAGCAGGTGAAGATCCTACGAGGTGGATTCAACACCTGGCATGCGCGCTATGCTCACTCTGAGCCGGATCTGATCGAGGGGTTCGACCAAAAGCTGTGGGACTCCCATGATCGTGATATGTGAAAGACACCCTCCCCATACGTACTCGAGATTGAGCTGACCGCTCAATTGTTAAATTCATTATTTTTTAAGGCGTTTTGATGCTCCAACTTTTTAAAAATTTTTTAGACCAGCTAGCTATAATAATGTCAGCAGCTGCACCTGCCATAGTCACACCCGGGCGCCGCTTAGGAGTGGCGGAGGAGTACGAATCCGGTACGGGCACATATTTACGGAACGGCGTGATCTACTCCTCGATCCTGGGCACCAGAACCATCAGCAACGAGGGATCAGAAGACGTAAAGGCCACAGTATCAGTTGAGCGCAGCAACACAAAGTTTGCCATTCCCGTTATTGGCAGTGAGATTCTCGGTCGTGTAGTTCGCATGAACCCGCGCGCAGCCTCGGTAGCAATCATGATGGTCGGATCCACACCATGCCAGGAGGACTTCCAGGGCGTGGTCAGAGTTCAAGACATTAGAGCTACCGAGAAGGATCTAGTGCAAATGATCGAGTCGTTTAGACCTGGAGACATTATCAGAGCAGAGGTTATTTCGCTGGGTGACCAGAGATCCTACTACTTGGCTACGGTTAGGAATGAGCACGGCGTGGTGTTTGCGCAGAGCACTGACGGCAATTCCATGGTCCCTATCTCGTGGGAGGAAATGCAAGACCCAAAGACCCTGGCTGTCGAGAAGCGGAAATGCGCAAAGACCTTTTGACATATTTTTCAAACATTCCTCAATCAAAATTATCATAAATCACAGATCTAGATCAGAGCTTAATACAGCCAACGTGGTGTAGGTGCCTGTTGTCTTTTGCTATCGATATATTTTTTTGCGTTAATTAAACCTTGGAATTGGCGATGCTTCTGCTGTATTTGCAATCGTGGTATGCCTATGTTGGGCTCACAGCACTGATACTGGCGTACATAGTTGGCAGTGGCGTCTACGGTCAACAGTGGCCACTCCCCCTATCGAAGCAGTGCCTAGCCATCTGCATATACGCGCAAGGCAAGCTCCGCTTACTAGCGGTTCACGCTCTGCGGCAAGGACCGATACCGCAGCATGTTGGCTTTATTATGGACGGTAACCGGCGGTTCGCCAAAAAGACACAAATGGAAACACCCAGCAAAGGGCACATGGCAGGGTTCAGCAAGCTGACCAAGGTCCTAGAGTGGTGCAACGACCTGGGAATAAAGCACGTTAGTGTGTTTGCCTTTGCCATCAACAACTTTAACCGGTCGACCGAGGAAGTAGGCGCGCTGATGGGTATGGCCAGGGACAAGCTGCGGGACTTGGCAGAAAACAGCGAACTAGTAAACAAGTATGGTGTTCGCATAAGAGTTGTTGGATTCCGCGACCTCTTGCCGGCAGATGTGTGCGAGTCCATAGAGTATGCAGAGGAGAAGACCAAGGGGAATTTGGGTATGACGCTGAATGTCTGTTGCCCTTACTCGGCCACTGACGAGATATCCACGGCCCTAAGGCAAGTAGTCGAAGATGTTGAGAATGGGCTGCTGGAGGCGGCAGATATCAATGAGAAGGAGCTGGAGAGGAGACTGCAGATTCCGGGCCCTGATTTGGATATTTTGGTGCGCACTTCGGGTCAGATCAGGTTCAGCAACTTTATGCTGTGGCAGTCTGCCAAGATGGCCTACATCCAGTTTGTCGACGCATACTGGCCCGAGTTTTCTTTCTACCATATGGCGCGCATCTTGGTATCCTGGCAATTGGCATCCAAGGACATTGAGAGACGGAAGCTGGCTGGCGCTATCCATGACAGCTTGGCTGCAAGCGAGCAACCTCGGAACTCTGTATCTAGCAGCGACACTTATTGTGGTGATAGGGCTTTTTAGTTGTATTCATGTTGTAAAAAAATGACTGTTGAATAATACAGAGTATATGGAAATGTTGTTTAGATGGATGTGATAGCGGAACCCTGTGGCATAGCCATGGCAGGATCCGCTGCAAAGCCAGCCGAGCAGGCGTAGGCTTGGCTAGACGGCATGAGGTTTGTCAATTTCTGAGCAGTGCAGCTAGACTGAACGGCAGCGCCCGTTGACTCATCAAAAGTCTTGCACATATTATACGGCGGCGAGTACAAGTGCAGCGAAACGGCTCTGGCAGTTAGCGACGGGTTGCCAATGCGATGCAAACCAATTTTATCATGCATATAGGCAACGCTGTTAGTCCTCAGCGGTGTGGTGCGCCTCAGCTCCAATGAGCCGTCCTGTGGCCAGGCAAACAGCTGTTCGTCGAGCTCGCCCGCCAGAAGCTTCATCATGCAGTGGCTGCCCGCGTGGTCGTGGATAGGGCTGCTCTGGCCCTCGCCCCAGACGAGAATGAGGAGGTTGTATTTGCCGTTGCCATCGTCTACGAGGTTGCGCGTGTACCGGGTGCCCTCATGGTAGACGGCATGCTGGGCCCAGTCGTCGCTCTGAGATGCATATGCGTGCATCAGTTGCTTGACTTTGCGTACTGTGCACAGATCGTCACCAAGACCAGTGGAGCCCATGGCTTCGTTAAGAGAGTGAACTAGATCTTGCATTGTCTTGACAGACGAAGCCGACTTGCTGGTACATGTAGGCATGGCGAAAGAGAGAAAAAAGGAGAATGAAGCTGTAAATATGAAAAGAGCGTTGCGGAACGGAGGTGATTTTGCGAGATTCTTTGCTTGCCCTTTTTATATGCTATCCCGCCGAAAGAGCGAGTGAGAGCAATACGGCCGATGCGCATACACAGAACACTATTATATTGTGCTGAGCGGCTGCGATATCCATCTGTTTTGGCGTGTGAGAAAGGGGCGATGTGTGTGCGTTTGTCACGATAGGGGTGGTCAGGGGCTCCTTGACGGCAATTGATCTGCATGTGCCCCACCAATTGTACACAGTAGCGCGCGGATTTTCACTCAAGTGACGCACCAAAAGGCCGCCTCCCGAGCCTTTCTACAAAGGAGGCACAAACGCCAGCCACCGCATCGTCCGCGCATCACTTGCAACGAAAAACATCTCACGCCTGCAAGCAAGTGGACACAGAAAGCCACATACGCATAAGTGACGCAAGCATATTATTAAAGATACTCCTCCTATTGCTTCACAGTCTGAACAACAGCATCCTCTGGGTCGAAATCCACATTGGCCTTGACGTTGCACTTGCCATCGATCCAAACACCTTCGGTGACGACCTGGATAGTGCCCGCTCCCCAGGTGTTCACATTCCGGTACACCTCATCGCACAGACCGTTGTTGTCCCGAGGCACCCAAACGACAGACACCGGCTTAGCACGCAGTGCCGGGTTGGAGAACGCCTCCGCCAGGGCATTATCGTTAGCATCAACCTCCAGTCTATCAGCTGCCACATCAAAGCGGCTGCGTCGCTTGGCCAGCGACGCAGCCGAGGGAGCCATGCTGCGCCGCTGCCTGAGCTCCGTAGCCGAGGTACACGAGTGAATGCTTAGCGAGTTATCGCCCACAGTATGGTAGCCGCTAGCCACAAGATTAGTCGACACGGGCTGAGCAGCAGAGTCGATAGAAAGCGAGTCGTAGTGGTGAGCCGTAGGCATAGGCAGCGCTGGTGGGCTATCGTCAGACACGATGGCCTTTTCTTCGTCGGCCTTCTCTTGTACAGCATCGGGCTTGGGGCTGAGGAGCTTCTTGGGGTCGAGCAGGCTAGGGACCTTGAGCAATACGTAGTCGATAAACTTCTTGGGTACCAGCGATCCGTACGCCGCGTAGAAGCCCAATCTGGCCTTTTGCTCAGATGCCAAAACTGGATTCACCTCCAGCGAGTCGCTGCTTAGCTCACCGTCGCCCATGACGTTAGGGAACATCAGTGCGATCTTGGGGTCGGCCTCAATGTCAGCCGCGCCACGCACCGGCAGGTAGTTGATAATTGGCAGGTACGCGTCGTTAATGTACAGGTGGGCAAACACGGTGAGCAGCATAGTAAGCGCCGGGAATATCACTCGCAAGATACCGTTAGCAGTGACGCGCTCAGCAGAAGCGACCTTGGCCACCATCATAAGCAGCATGTAGACCTCGGAGATGTACACGCCCACCATGAGCTGCTGGATGGATTTCGGGAACGACAGACCGCCAGTGACCCAGTTGGTATCGTTGTAAACGTACAGGAACTGGTAGCGGTACACGAGGTAGAACAGGCCAAAATACGCGGCAACAAAGCAGTTGACGATCGGCGCGATAAACGAGTACGAGAACCCCATGAGGAATATCAGCGAGTGCACGGGAATGCTAACTCCCCAATCAAATTCTGCTGGCTTCTCGGCATTGACAATGGCTCTTGGGGTCTTGGCAAACAGCAAGGGCATCACGTAGCGCAAAACCAAGCGCGAAATCTGCAGGATCTCCTTGGCAGCACCCGTAAACGCCAGCAGCAGCACGTAGACGAGAATGGGCGTCGCTGACTTTGGGACGCTGGTCGGAATCAGCTCCAGTATCATACCCGGATCCTTGAACGCTTCAGTGGCAATAGTCAGAATAGCCGTCGAGAAGATAGTAACCAGGTAGATGTTCCATACCTGGAAAAAGTAGAACCGATGGAGTAATCGCAAGTTAACCTCGCTGACACGCGTGGTGCCCTCCAGCCGCAAAAGAAGACGAAGGATCATAGGCAGGAGCGCCATGAGGACGGCGAGGAGCACGGCTGGAACGATACCCGAAAACAGGCCAAACCACTTGCTGTCCGACATGCTGTCCAAAGCAGGGATCTTTTTCAGGTTCTCAATGCTAACCAAACTGACCAGCGCCGCAGTGAGAATAGTCCACACAATAATCAGGCCGACAGTAGCGGCAAACGAAATGTACCCGCGAATGCGACGATCATACGGGTTCATGTTCAAGTTGCTCCAGATAATGTCATCGGGGTTGATGTCGAGCGAAACAGAGTTCATCGAGAACGGCTTATAGTCCAATACGGTCTGTGCCGCCATGTGCGCCGCCAGCTGCTTGCGGAAGAGCACAAAAGCCGAGGACTGGCGCTTGTACTGCTCCTTATCGCCGCTCATCTCGCAGATCGTCTGGTTACGCGAGGCGATCTGAGTCGAGTAAAACTCAAAGGCATCGAGCTTAGGACCCTTGAGTGGGATCTTGCCAGCACGCGTCATGGGCTGCTTGGGAGCCACATAGGCCACGCCCTTCTTGACAGACTTTGCGTGGGCCTTCTCGCACTTGACAGCATACGAGGTCAGGGCCTTTTCGAGTTTGCCAACAAACGCGTTGCGCTCGCTAACGATCTTCTCCAGCTTTGTGCAATTGCGGTTGACGATGATCTGGCGCACGCCGCCAGGGAACATGTCAAACATCGACGACAGCTTGCTTTCGTTTTCCATTAGTGCATCCGGCAGTGTGGAAACCAAAACCGTAGAGGCGCCGACCTTTGACGCATGGCTCGGGTTGGTCAGCCACCAGATACGCAGGCGCGTGTACACCTTGAGCTCGCCAAAAATGGTACGCATCACCCAGGCGACAAAGACCATGAAGAACACGATGTGCACCCACAGCGTGTTGCTCTCCGGCGGCACATTACCCATTGTCAGCTTGCCCAGGCCAGTGGCGCCGCCGTCGCCAGTAATATTTGCGGGCAGAATCGTAATCACCGAAAGAATGCTCAGCACTAAGAATATGACGAACATTGTGCGCATTAGGCGCAAAAACATGTATGTGTCAAGGCCGACTCGCGCAAT
Organism: Coemansia sp. RSA 2050; assembly: GCA_027578835.1. NCBI lineage: Eukaryota > Fungi > Kickxellomycota > Kickxellomycetes > Kickxellales > Kickxellaceae > Coemansia > Coemansia sp. RSA 2050. The sequence goes on along the minus strand of JANBSU010000020.1, from coordinate 47,940 downwards.
AATCTCCTCATCGCGAACCCTAAAGATAGCCGAGAGCCATGCTAGCGGCTTGCTGCTCACAGGCGACGAGCGTTTTCTACAGAGTACACGGGATGCATGCAACGTTTTAATTGGGTGTAGGCAAAAAAAAAAAAAAGTTCAGGAACACGGAGAGGCTGGCACCCCCCATCCGTCCAAACAAACAAACAAGCTCAACTGTGACACAAGACAAGGAAAATGACATCATTGATTGGTGCTTACTCTGTACTAACGGCATAGGTGCGAGGCGCATACACGCGCTTGAAGCGAGGACGAAGGATACAGAAGGCGATAAATATGGCTGCCGCAATGACAAGGTTAAAGATAAGTGACGAGACGAAGGTAGGAACCGAGTTCTCGTCACCACCAGCACCACCGCTGCTACTACTGCTACTACTACTGCTATCCGCCATTGTTGCTCAGGTAAAGAGCCGAGTGAATTCAGCTGAGCGAGGTTGCCAAATAAGACGGGAAGAAAAATGAAGACGAGAAAAAAGAGAAGAGACGAGGAGAAAGCTAGCAAATATATGTAAAAAGGTGCAGAAAGAAAACACAGAAACAAAAGAACTTCTCTATGCACAAGGCTTCCACGGACGCCGATCTCGTGCGTCGAATGGCATAGCCCTGATGCTTGCGCTTGCGGATGGGAAGCATCCAAACTATTATTCTCCTTTGTAGCCCCCCAAAATGTATCGGATGTTTGCGCGTACAAGTACTCGCCCCCATTGGAAGCGGTTCTATTTTTGGCAAAATGAGATCTGATCTTTTTTCTTCTGGTTTTGCGGAAAGCAGGCTAAATGCTCGTAAATGCTCGTAAATGCTCTACATATTCCTGAAATCGCTTGCAGACTCCTGTTTCACTGCTAATCTTGTCCCGTAAGCGATTTTTTTTGTTCCTTTGTAGCGCAAAACTCCCCAACTAGAGCAGGCCATTTGTGCGCACAAGCAACTGAAGGCGCTAGTGGCGTCAACGATTGTTCTTTTTCAGACGTCCCTGGGCGTCCCCGCGTCGTACAAAATGAGCCGGTTGCTGACTTGGGACATGGGACATGGGATCTGGTCTGTAGTTAAATGCGGAGGTCTAGATGTATTGACAATTGTTGGAGCAAAGTGATTAAGCGGCGTGAGCCTCGCGAGCAGCGACAGCAACAGCGACCAGGTTGGTCAGCGACTCCTTGACCTCTGGCCAGCCGCGAGTCTTGAGGCCGCAGTCGGGGTTGGCCCACAGGTTCTCGGCAGGAATGTACTTTTGCAGGGCAGCAAAACGCGCGGCCATCTCCTCAACGGAAGGAACACGCGGCGAGTGAATGTCATAAAGACCCGGTCCGATCTCAGCAGCATAGCCGTGGACCTCGAGGGCGCCCAAAAGCTTGAGATCGGATTTAGAGTTCTCAATAGTAATGACATCGGCGTCGAGGCTCTTGATGGCCGTAAAGATCTCGTTAAAGTCGCTGTAGCAGAAGTGCGTGTGGATCTGAGTCTCATTGCACACACCTGTAGTCGCCAGGCGGAACACATCAACGGACCACTTGAGATACGCCTCGTAATCGGCCTTGCGCAGCGGCAGGCCCTCGCGGATAGCAGGCTCATCGACCTGGATCACACGGATACCAGCAGCCTCCAGGTCAACGACCTCATCGCGGATAGCCAGTGCAATCTGGCCCGCAGTCTGCGAGCGGGGCTGGTCGTCGCGCACAAATGACCACTGCAGGATAGTCACTGGCCCGGTGAGCATGCCCTTGACGGGCTTGTTTGGCGAGCACGACTGGGCAAACTTTGCCACATCGACGGTCATTGCATTCGGACGCGAGACATCGCCAAAGATGACTGGTGGCTTGACACAGCGCGAACCATAGGACTGGACCCAGCCGCGCTTGGTGAAAACAAAGCCCTCGAGATGCTCGCCAAAGAACTCGACCATGTCAGTACGCTCAAACTCGCCGTGCACCAGAACATCGAGTCCAGCCTCGTCTTGCCACTCGATGCACTTGCGCGTCTCAACGTCGAGGAATTGCAGGTACTCCTCTTGGCTCAGGGCGCCCTTGCGGAACTGCGCGCGTGCCTTGCGCACCTCAGCCGTCTGCGGGAAAGATCCAATAGTAGTAGTCGGGAACAGAGGCAGCTTGAGCGTTTTGCGCTGCACCTCCTGCCGCACATTAAAGGCCGCCTGTCTGGTGTACGACGACTCGTCGAGCGCTGCCAGCCGCTGCTGCACTGCAGGACGTGTAATGCGCTCGGACTGCTGGCGACTCAGAACATTGGCCGCATTGCGCTGCAACTGCTCGGCAACAGAGCCGCGGTCGGTGATAGCAGCCGCAAGAATAGCGACCTCCTCAACCTTCTCCTCAGCAAACGACAGCCAGCTCAGAGTCTCCTCGTCGAGATGTCCAGCCTCAGGCTTGAGCGAGTGCGGCGAGTGCAAGAGCGAGCATGAGCTGTTGACCCAAACAGGGGCTGCCGACCGCCGCGCACTGATGATCTTGACTAGTGTAACCAGCTGCTTGTCCAAATTAGCCTTCCAGATGTTGCGCCCGTTAATCAGACCAGCGGAAATGACCTTGTCAGTAGGGATGAGCTCAAGCGCAGCATCCAAGTCAGCAGATCCACGAACCAAGTCCAAGTGGATACCATGGACGGGAAGAGTGGCAGCCCAAGAGAGATTGTCGCCGAGGCGCCCAAAGTAGCTTGTCAGCAGATACTTGAGACCCACGACCTGGGCGAACTCCGTATAGGCCTGGGCAAAGGCGGGCTGATAGACAGCAGCATCGAGATCAAGCGACAGCACTGGCTCATCCACTTGCACCCACTCAGCGCCAGCCGCCGCCAGCAAGCCAAAGAGCTCGACATAGACAGGGAGAAGGTTGGCCAAGTGATCCAGCGGCTTGGTCGACGAGCCCTTGGCGGTCTTGCTAAGCGCTAAAAGAGAAACCGGTCCAAGAACAACCGGACGAGCAGCGTAGCCAAGGGCCTTGGCCTCCTTGAACTCGTCAACAACCTTGGTCGAGTGCAAGCTAAAAGCCTGGTCGTCGGCAACCTCGGGAACCATGTAGTGGTAGTTAGTGTCAAACCACTTTTTCATCTCCAGCGACGGAACATCAATACCAATAGACTTGTTTTGTAGTCCGCGGCCCATAGCGAAATACGCCTGCGTGCCAGAGTTGTCGACTTGCTGATAGCGCTCAGGGATAATGCCAGCCGCAAACGCAGCATCGAGGACGTGGTCGTAGTAAGAAAAGTCGCCTACGGGGAGCTCGGTGAGACCATACGATGCCTGGAGTGCCCAGTGGTCGGCGCGGAGTTGCTTGCTGCCCTCAGCCAGTTCTTGCTCAGTGACCTTGCCTGACCAAAAGCCCTCGACGAGTTTCTTGAGCTGACGGTCGGATCCCATGCGCGGGAAGCCGAGGATAGTAGACTTGATAGACATCTTTGGTAAGGCGAGTAGGCTTGAAAAAGAAAATTAATGAGCTGAAGGAAATGTTGGAGGAGGATTTTGAAATATTTTGTCTAGTAAAACCAGAGGCGCTGCCGGGTCCTTCTTTTTATACCATTTCTACACCTAGGTTTTTTGCATTTCGCCTATGCGCCCTCTCTTACATGGCGTTTAGCATCTTCCCCCAAACCCCGTTCACAGCAATAATCACAGGCATGAAATGCTCACACATCAGTGGTGTTTGGGGACAAGCGTGAAATAACAGCCGATGATCGCCAGTGAGCAAATGGGAAAATGGGGATAGTGCCGCTGCACAAGCACCTTTTGCTCACAGCCAAAAACAAGCCCCCCAATAACAATAGGCAGAAAAGACCGCAAGCATAATGCGGATATGCAAGCGGCGTAAAAGCAGTTGCAAATCTATCTCCTTACGAGAAACGTCCACACGCCTCATACAAAGACCGTCGTGACGATTGGTACCAATAGCGGCCAACAGCAATAAGAACAGTAACAGCCGGAATTCCCGGCGCGCAAGATATCGTATATGTATTTCTAAGTCATTTACTGCAACTGATTGGCTTAGGTATCTAGCGGCAGATTTACAGTAAGTGCCAAAGCATGGCCTGCAAACTAAACTCAATGTAAGCCACTAGTAAGAAAAAGCGTGCTATATAAACACGCTAGAGCCTGCTTGCTCTTCTGATCTGACTCATTGTTAATTCACAGATAATGGGTAAACATCATCAGTGCGTGTAACAAGGCTAATAAAGTTCCTAAACAAATCAGCCAGCTCCTCAGGCACCGGCTCAACAGCTCCATCCTTATTATAGACCACTAGAGCCGCTGGGTGGTTGATGTCAACCGTGAGTGACTTAGCTATATTACCATCATGCCTTTCTAGGTTAGCAAACAATCCCTGGTTGGAATCGCTCTTAGTCACCAGAACTACAACAATATTTTCGGCAAACATATCTTTTAGATTCATTATCAATCCTCTGCCTAGGCTGTAATTCATAGTAAATAGAACTAGGTAGCTCATATTATGGTGGCACCCTTAAACATATTCGCGAATATCTTCAGTAGAGGCGAACGTACTCATCTCATAATAATGAACTACCATTGTAGGGTAATCTAGTCTTGTGAACGTTTGTTAAAGAAAAACAATGGGTGTAGCAGGAATAATAGTGAAAATAATACTTTAGCACTTGTCCAGGGCGGGCCTTTTTATAACTCTTGAAAACATGGAAGATTTGTTTCAAATGCAGGGGATGGCCAACAAACCGCCCAATCAATACCCATCCTCCTGCAAGACAATGACGTTGACAGCAACCCAGCTGGTGTTCTTTTTCAGCAAAGAAAAACAATTTGGTGCTTTTGAGCAGCATCACGAGAAAAAAAGCCCTCTTGCTCTTTCTCCTTCCATAGAAGCTGCTGCGCTCAATGAGCCTTGGTTGGCAATGATGGCGATGTAAGCGGCGCAAGTCTATTTCTACAATACGTTCTTTGAGGAAAGATAATCATGAGTTGGATGTGTATCGTCTGGTAGAGCTCAGCTTTGCTTTTGTCGTGTTTGCTAGCCTTTAGCACAACGTGGCTACGCGGTTCTCCCCTTCTGCTTGCTTTTGGGCACACCATTTATTTTTTAGTTCTGCTTTTTCAATTACGCAATTTTCTGTCTGCGCAATTTTATCTCCTATGGGTGCTTGATTGGAGAGAGAGGTACTCTAGAGGTGTTTGCTCCTTTCCTTCTCCACATCGAAACCGGAAAAACGCCTTTCAGTCTCTTAATCCGCCTTTTTATTTGCATACCTAGGAGGTTTCACCACTTGTTTTGTAAACAAAATACCTGCAAACAGTCCAAACACCAATGTACTTATAGTATACTGCATCAGAGTATTTGTGCACAGCTCGTACTCCCTAGTTAGCCGCTGCACATAACAGCATGCCAGAAACATAGCCACAGCCTCCGCAACATGCACAGCAGCCAGCAAGTAAAGCACTAACTGTAACACATGCTGCGGGACTATCCAGTGCACCAGCCCAGCCAAGCCAATAGGTTGAGAAAGTGCCAAAAACAGCAGTACAGCAAATCCGCTCAATACCGACATCATGACTGGCTGAGGTGGCAATAGAAACTCAATGGATGTTGGAAGCATGTCACCCGACTGCTGGAGAGCAATGGACATGGCTGAAAGCGCTATGCAAGCTGTTTCGGCCTTGTCTAATACTCTGCGCATCGCAGAACCCTCGGTCTTGGCCATAGCAAGCGAGGCACTCTGCATAAGAGTAGAACCATCTTGAGTCGATTCCCATTCAACAGTCAACTCGCTATCATCTAATCCCAATACGCGGGCGTTCTGTGCATGCTGGCATTGTCCATAAAACCTCGCAATACACAAGACCTCGGGGCTATAGTGGGTGTTCAAGCGCTCAATAGTGCCTGAAAAATCTTGCAAACTATCGGTATCCATTTTAACAAAAAGAAATTCGCTAAACCAAAGAGAGATACCAAGACAACACGGCAAGCAGTACAAGCAATTCGTTTTCAGTAAAAAAAATCAGGGTAGTATTAACAGTTAACGTCCAAAGTAATGCACTATAAAGTATATACCCACGCAGGTTAGGAGCATGCCAGCAACCAGAAAAATCTTGTCCTGTGCAGTTCTCCGATTAATATACCCAATAACCGACCTCGAGAGTCCCAACGTGCCGCCAGCATTCCAGAGTCTCCTCCTAGTTCCCTCCAGTATTCCCCTCTGCTCTCGCAAATTGTCCAAAGAAGCCATGCCCTGCATAATATATCCATCCAAGGCTCGCTCGCTCCTATTCCAAAACGCGTCCTCATCCACAGTAATAGCCGTCTCTGCCGCGCCATGGAGTAGTTCATTGCGTCCTTGCGTAAGTGTCTCCCGCTCATTTTTACGCAGCTTTATCTTCTCGAATCGCCGCTTCAAAAGCTCGTGGTCATCGGCCATAGATGAGGCCCGGTCTAACATGGTTTTGCGTTTGCGCTCATTGGACTCCTGGCGTCCTAGTATGCGATACTCTGTGATGCTCTTACTAAGCGTCTGTAGATCCTGGGCAACTGCTGCTTCGACAACAGTGGTGCTACTAACAGAGTTGTTGAGTTCGAATTCGCTGACGCTCTGCTTTATCTTGTGCAGCAGGCGCTGTGCGGCATTATATTCGCTAGTCATCTGCTGAAATTGCAGCGCATCCAAAAAAGATAGGTGATAAGTTAAATTGAGTAGAATGGAGAAGAGAAAGGTATAATTCAAGCGTGCGAGTCCAAAACCTTGTGCACCGCAACTTCCAGCTGAGAAATCTCGTGCAAAGCAACGATCAAGCATCCACTGCTCCACGCCTGAGATTCGCACGAATCATGGCAGTGTGCGCCATCCTTATTCGTCAGCTCTGGTAAGCCTGCATAAGCAGAGTTTGCTATATGGTGTTTAAGGTTGACCATGTTGGCGTGCAGCTCATGGTACACTGTACGCAGGGCGCTCTCAGCCTCCTCGCCCTTCTTCTGTACAGCCGCACGCATAAGCCGTAGCAGAGCGCGGAGGTAGTATCCGGTAAGCCAGAGCCACTCGGGACCCTGATGGTAGTTAATGCCCTGCGCTACAAGGGCATCGCTCGAGTCATCCGAATTGTTGTAATAGGGGCGATACCTCATATCCAAGGGATCCAGAGTGCGCATACCGAGGGGCGCAGCCAGCACAGCGCACATCTTGTGCAGGCAGACAAGGGCATGGTCAGGGTTAAACAGCTCGGGAGCTACGGTCATGGCGATGGCGATGTTGGGGCGGAACTGATAGTCAGTCCACTCAGTCGACGAACCGTAGGTATCGCGGTAAATGCCACGGCGGTTAACCAGTGCCGAGTTGACATGATACTCGGCATCGTCTTGGGTATCTAGGGGGATCCAGAAATAGCGCTCAAAGCTGTCATGCACCAGCTGGTTCCACTGGCTGTATGTCACTCGAGAGCCATCGGGGGCCACAACGGCGTCATCCAGTACCCATCGACCACTATTGCACAACTCGGAGATCCAGCGCAAGGCAGACTTTTGCAAGCCTACAATCTCCACATCAGCACCGTCACGCGGCGTAGCTGGCACGCCACGGATACCAGCCTTGTCAGACGAACCCATCTTGTCCATCCACGTACCACAATTCCACTGGTTGCCACCGCTCACGAACCCATTAGAAGCGAAATCCACTCCAATAGTGACGTTAAATCCTTCGTCGCGCATCTGCGAGTCCAGAGCTGGGCCAGCGTTCCATTCGCGGAAGCTGATGCCTTGTGCGTGGCGCACCATGATCTCGTGGATCAGCTCAGCAATAGTGCTCGACTGGCTGTAAGCCTCGTCGCTATCCCACTCGACAAAGGTCTCACCATCGGGGAATCGGCGCGGCACACTGACAGACAAAAAGCCAAGGCCCTCTGGCGCGTGGAGAGAGTAGGCCTGTACGGCTTGGAGCCAGAACCAAGTTGCATCGCGTGCGTTGTACCGCGGGAAGCGACCTGTATCCAGCAAGTTCGGAATCAGGCCGTGCTTCAGTGTGCTGCCAAACGCAATAATGTGGTCGCGAGCCTCGTCAAAGCGGCCAGTAGCTAGCAACAGGCCCTCCATGGCAATAAACACGTCGCGCCCCCAGCAGCGCATGTGGTGTGTAGTGAAATGCGGCAGACCAGCGCTCATCGAGCAATCCGCCTTGGACTCGCTGATAGGACGCAGCCCAGCGCTGTTGACGTGGCCCAGGAGCTGGACGGACGTCAAGGCCAGCTCATGGGTGAATCGCGAGCTATTGACAACTTTACCGGGCATGAGCTTGAGTGCGCGCCGAACCAAGGCCTGGTAGGCTGTGTGCATGGTCAAAGCAAAGTAGCGAGGGACTAGGAAATTTGGCACTCGCTTGACCAGAGCCCAGCGCTCCTCAAACCAGGCCGCCAGGGGAGCAATCTCCGGGTAGTACTCGCTGTACTTGTGCAAGCGGCCAGAGACGTAGTCCAGAGCCCAGTATCCTTGACGCAAGTGGCCGCAGAGCGGGTGGCCAAGATCGTTGTTTGGGATGATGTGCTTGAGATGTGAGTACCAGCCCTGAATGCCACAGTAGGCCAACGTGCCCATGTTAGGCACGTCGTAGACGCCCTCGCCGATGGTGTCGCGCTCCTCGGCATCACAGCGATAGAGCACAGCATTGAGTGCGCCCAGGGTCAGGCGGGCAGTAGCCTCGTCGGCACAAGTACGGATCTTCCAGTCGAGGTTGGGTTTAAAGTCGATCAGCCGCGTGCGCACAACCAATACGCTGCCGGGGCCAAAGTTCTCGGGCAAGCGCAGCTCGGTGAACATGCCGCGGTCGTCGCGATGCTGGTGAATGGGCGGAGCTGCCAAGTGCTCGAGCTGCGACGGCAAACCATGCAGAACACTATCATCGACAGGCGCATGGCCGCCAGCTTCGGGACGCAGGCGGTAGGCAAACTCGAGGGTGACGGCAGTACCGTAAAGCTTGGGGTTGTCAAAGTGGGATTGAGAGGGAGCTCCTTTGAACGCACAGTGAGCGACCATCAGCACGCCCTCGCGAGTGACCGGGTGCACACGATGGATGGTCACGTACTCAGTCTCGTGGTGCACGTGGACTTCTTGGTACTGCGCGATTTCAGCGTGAAGGCGGTTAAGCTTGGCCTTGGCCTCGCCCAAACCAACACTGAGTGGATCTTCGAGCTCTGCATAGCGGCGATGCTCATGGACGACGTTGAGTAGCTCGGGGTACAGCTCGTCGTAGCCACGGTTGCTACCTGAGGCACAAGCTGTCATCGCGACAATGGCGGCGTTGGGTAGGGCATCCTCAGCGGTGCGTTTCTGCGCCGGCACTTCGTTATCGTGCGTGCAGTCAAAGAACATAGCATGGGGCAGCGAGCCACTAAGCGGTGCTACCACAGCGTCGATGTGTGCAGCGCCATGCTCATCATCAACAAAAACACCTGGTTCGCCCAGGCAGTCGATGGCCAGTGAGCCAATAGGGCGGCCACCGTGGCGGTGAGCCAAGCGCGACATCTCATGAGAGTCCCAGGCTTGCATGGCCTCGCGGATCAGCGAGTTAATGCCCAAGCGCTGTACAAACACGCGGTCTGTATCCTCAGAACCCGTAAACAGCTCTGCAATGACGTACAGATTGGGGTTGATCTTGCGAGCTTCATCCAAAAGGTACTCTGCCAATTCAATCGGTGTGCTGTGGCAGTTGTCAATACGGAATCCGTGAAATACGCGTGCCATGCGCAACGTGTACTGCCGCATATGCTCCCACAGCCACGGGCTGTCCTGAGGACAAGTGCCGTAGTTGAGCTTGACGCAGTCACCCCACACAATAACCGCGCGCTGCAAATACGCCTTCGACTGTGGACCCGCAAAGTTATCCAGCGGGTTGCCGCCCCAGATCCAGCCGTTATTGGCCAAGTGCAGCCGGTCGTCAGGGACGCCCTCGGTGCGTGCCTCAACGGTAGTAAACAGCGGGTCAACAATCTGGAAGGAAGAGTCTACAGGCTTGCCGAATTTCCAGCTGCCACGGTCCAGCCGCTCGTACTTGACACGCTCGCCAATGTTTGTACGTATTGCTGCTACGTCGGCATCGTACTCGCGATAGTACACCAAGTTGAGCAGATCCAAGAGTCCACGCAGCTGCACCATAGCCGAGTCCTTGTCGTCATGAGCCAACAGGCGGAGTACTGCCGCTGTGCGAGCCGGGTCAATGGTGCGCCCAAACCGCGTGCTCAGCGCATGCGAGTTGCTCCCGACCATATACGCCCTTAGCCACTCGCTACGCTCATCACCGCTCAGCTTCTCGAGTGCCAACTGGTCCTCGGCAGGGATGGTCTCGGCTGCAGTATCCCAGGCCTCACGCACAGCCTCAACAGCAGTCTCTACATTGATGACGTAAAACTCCCACAGTCGTAGTGGCTGCACCACATGCTCATCCACAGCTTTCAGGAGTCGGTCGACGTCCTCGGGTGTATGGACCATACGATCCAAGCCATAGGCGCTTAGATCGCGCGAGAACTTCACTAGCGCTGCATCCAACTCATATGCTCCACGCAAATGCGGCGAGTTCTCCAGATTGAATCCAGCCTCGGGATGATCGCGCAGCCAGTCAGAGTTATACGCCGTATGGTTCCACACCATATCCGTGACACCCAGCAGCCGGTGTTTGTGCACCATCTCGAGCAGCGTCTCGCGCAGCCTCTGGTCCTTCTGCTCGGCCGTCGTCTTCCCCTCAAACAGCTCATCCGAAAGCTCCAGCTGGTTAAAGAGCGAGTATGGCGAGTCCGACCCGCCACGCTGCTGCATTGGGATAAAATGCAGCATATTGTAGCCCATCTTGCTGCTAGCCGCCAAGTGCGGCGACCAGCTCTTCATGGGACCCAGCCACTTCGGGCTAACTGACTGCAGGGCAATAGCATCGAGTGGCAGAGGCTTCCCGGCGAGCGTCAATTGCGGGTCCACGAGAAAGTACGAGATTGGAGTGCGACGGGACTTGAACGCCCGGTAGATGCGGTCCAGGGTTGGGTTGGCATCGGTTGCACAAGAGATAGAGTCCGTGCGGTCATCGTCGCTGCCATCAACGCTCTTGTAGCTCACATAGTACTGATACGGGCCCGGTCTCTGGATACGGAACTCGCAGATAAGCTCGGTTTGGCTGCTGCCAAAGTTGAACCGCTTCTGGTGGAACTTTGTACGCGCATAAGGCGACCCATCCAAGGGGTAGTTGGTGTGCAAAGTAGCGTCGATAGATGCCGTTGACCCAATCAGTATACGGAACCGGATAGCACAAGACTGGCTCAGCACTGACGGCAGCCGGATAAACTACAAAAGACAAGAGTTAGCATGAGGATACAAAACTAGGCACTGTCGTGTTTTGCTTCCTCAGGCACTACTGCTTACTGATTTGTCCTTGGGGGTTGTGCCGTCTTCGTTCAGATCCAGGTTCCACACCATAAACGGTGGGCGGTCCGGCTGGTTTGGCGTAGCAAACCGGGACATGTTTTCTTACTAGCGACAAAGAATGATATCTGGTAAAAAGTAGGTAAAAAAGAAGGACTAGCGAATGAAAGACAGCGGAGGAGAGCGGAAAAGCATTACAGCTCCCTTTTAAGGAACGCTTTCAGTTGCACGCACCCCCGCATCCTATCGACGCCCTGCGTGAGCGTGCATGCTAGGCCAATTTATGCGTGCGATCACGTTCAGGGGAACACGTTTGCTGGAGCCGCCCTCATCGAACATTGGTAATTAAATTAGTAATAAAGCTACACCTGGGCAGTGGATGCCACGCCCTTCTCGCTCTTGTGTCCGCCAAGCTCGAATCCAAACTGCTGCTGCACGTAAGCGCGCCACCTTTCCTCTGCTGCCGCTGGCATAGCATAAGTGTGCACGCCTTCTACGGGGAAAGTGCCCCTTCTAACGTCCTTCTTAAACGCTCCCACAGCGTCTGCCATCCGAGGACCCAGATCGCTAAAGCTCTGGCAAAATTTAGGTGTAAATCTATCAAACATTCCCACCATATCTGAGAGCACCAATGCCTGTCCCGAAGTTGCTGGGCCCGCTCCAATGCCAATAGTAGGCACGCGCAACACGCGAGTGATGGTCTCGGCGACGAGCGACGGCATAGCCTCCAGGACCATAGCAAAGCACCCGGCTTCCTGCAGGGCGAGTGCGTCGTCCACGAGGGACTGTGCGCTGGCGAGCGATTTGCCCTGAACGCGGAACCCGCCCAGCGCCACCGCCGTTTGCGGCGTCAGCCCGATGTGGCCAACAACAGGGATACCGGCTCCATTAACAATCGCGTCAATTTTCGCTGCTCCTCTACGGCCAGTCTCCAGCTTCACAGCCTCCGCCCTGCCCTCCTTGACCATGCGGACCGCATTCTCGACGGCCGTGCGCTCGTCAGACTGGTACGAGCCAAAGGGCAGATCAGTGACGATAAATGGGCTGTGCAATCCCCGAGACACAGCCTTGCTATGATGGATCATCTCATCCATGGTTACCTGCGACGTGTCGTCGTGCCCCAGAGCAACCATTGCCAACGAGTCCCCAACCAGCACCATGTCAATTCCAGCACGCTCGCATGCCACAGCGGTCGGGTAATCGTATGCGGTCATCAAGGCAATGGGCTTCTGCTCGGCATACAGCCTTTTGATAGTCTGAATGGTGACCTTGGGGTGTCCTACAGCCAAGTGGCATTATTAGCTGCTGCCATTCCTACGCATGCATGTCATGTGTCCCTTATCATACCTGTAGCATCACGTGCTGCTGGCCGAGCACTGTACATGCGCATCTGCTTGGCGGCACTAGAGATAAGCATTGAGCGACTCATGACTTTAATTAAATCAGAAAGTGGCTGCGGCGAGAGATAATACAAATCAGCGACGTGGCAGTATCAAAGTCGTGAGACAATTCCGTGCGGAAAAGAGTAGCAAAAAAGATAAGGAAAAACTGCAGAAAATTTTTTGGTGAAAGAAGCGGAAGGAGAAAAAAAGACAAATCATCCTCGAGTTTTTAAACGATTTGCTCCTTTTTCGGACCTAATGGCAGCCCCGCCAATGCCTGAAGAGAGATAAGGCCCCGCGCTCGCCCTGCCAAAAAAATATCATAAGCTGCAAGCCCGTGCAGGAACTCTGGTAAATCGAGTGATTTGCCACTACACATCAGCATTTGTGAGTGCGCGGGCATTCAACATACATGCAACTTGGCTCTCGCATGCACAGTTTTTTTTTATTGGGACACTAGCCACCCACATATCCGACCGCAAGCCACTGACTGATCAGCACACTTGTGCTTTTCCAATATGGATTTCGCCCTATGCGGATATGTTTTGGATTGACTTCGCTTAAAGTAAACAGAAATTCTACGAGCGTCCATGACACCAAAGCGGACGAGAACCTGTCATTGTGGAAATCAACAAAAGCTCGAAGTAGAGTGTTACGTAAATCCTACTGCATCACATGTTTGCGAAGGAACTCAAAGTCTGCCATAGCATCCGAATACACCCCATGCATGTTGCCATCAGGCCACCCAACCTGTTCCAGCACATACTCTCCATCCAAGACCCTGCTAGGCTCCAAGCGCCTCAGAGCTCTTACAGCCGCTCCATACGCAGGCATAGCCAAATTCCCGGCCTTCAGTCCTTTGCTATCTCGCAATCCGGCTGCAAACACCGGAACGCCAAGCACATCTGCCACGATTTGTCTAATGACGGGGTTAGCTGAAGCCCCTCCAGTAACAATAGCGGCGGTCAGTGGCTTTGTAGATTTGCGAGAATAGTCCAATCGCATACTCATGACCTGGCTTTCCAAGATAGCTCGCGGGTCACAGCAGGTGGCTGAGAAGCTCTGTATTCGCTTAAAGCTTGCGCCACTGGGACACACAATGTCGCCAGAAGAGGTGGTTTTCTCGAAACGGTGGACTCCAATGGCGTTCTTGGGCAGAATTTCCTTGGAGAGATAGTAAAAGCCGTATGCTGTTGGCGCTAGTGGACCGTTTGCTGCTGCCTGATTGAACTCGGCCCACGAGTCGGATAGATTGGTGCCAGGGCAGTTGTCGCGCACCCATTCTCGAGCTAAAGATCCGTTCTTGTAGCACAGCATCGCAATAAATCGACTGGGAACCGTGGGGTGCTGCAGGACGTGGCCATCAATATGCTCGGCATCCATTGCCAGGCCCACAGAGGCATAAGGATATCTCACGAGTGGCGACAGCATCGTATCGCTAGTTCCAAGACTAATCACCGAGGCCAGTTGATCTGTGTCCTTAAGCATGCTTTCAAACCCAGCGTATGCCGACGGATTATCCCCGGTAAACGATACCACTGGACACAGAGTCATGCCGTATTTGGTGGCAAAGTAGGGCGACAACGTGCCAACTATCTGGTCAGCCATAGTTACCTCTCCCCCCAGCATCCCGAATAAATCTGGATCTATCGCATCGCAAAGTGGCTTGGACCACTGACCAGCCTCAATGTCGTAGAGATTGGTTCCTGAAGCATCGCTGGCATCAATGGGTGCCATGGCTCCAGACAAAAGCGACGCCGCAAACGATGATACCAAGGAAATGCGAGCGACACGGTTCCAAATGCCCAAACTCTGGTCTTTGATTTTCATAATCTGCGCGCCAGTGAACCGCTCAAACGCCACAGACCCCGAGATCCTAGCCAGCCCCGCACTGCCACCCGCCCAGGCCTCCAGTCTCTGGCATTGCTCCGTTGTGCTCGAGTCCTCCCAGACTGGCGAATCCAGGATTGCAAATGCGCTAGCTAGCTGTTCGCGCAATTGCCGCCGCGCATCTAGTTTGCCTATGGTCTCAATCCCTTGCTGGCTCCAGTATACACTGCCATGTTGCTGTGCGGCGCCACTGATTGCCTGGATCCGATGGGCCAGGCCAGCGCTATGCACGCGACTTAAAACAAGGTCGATGGCTTCGACCCACATCAAGACGGGAGCTGTGGCTGTGCTGCCATTTATGTGCCGGCCGTTGGTGGTGCGGTACTCGGGGAATTGTGCATCAAACACTATGTTGGTCTCTAGCAAAGTCCGGCCGGAAACGTCGATTACTATGCCCTTGAGCTGCTGGGTGCTGAGATCCAGTCCGAGAAACAAAGGGTCGCTGCTGGTCATGGCAAATGCAGCAAGAAAAATGTGCAAAGGATACCAGCCTGTTAACATGCGCCGAATTCCTGTGGAGGAGGATCGAGCCTCTACAGTCAAAGGCCTGCTTATGGCCGCGGCAGCAACATATAAAACGTCATCGGCCATTTCGGTGTATTGGCCGTGGCGATTACTAAGCGTGCTTCAGAGCGCTTCTGTTTCATGCATTCCTCACCCACGGCCTTTTCTTTCTCTTTCTCTTTACCAAAAACCTTTTTTCTTTCTCTTTCTCTTTACCAAAAACCTTTTTTCTTCAAATTCCCGCTTTTTACAATGCCTATCAAAGTGCAGCTGGCTGTGGACATGACGTGCCAGAGCTGCGTCGACGATATCAATAGCGTTCTCAGCACAATTCCCGGTGTATACAAGATCGACGTATATCTCAGCGACAAACAGGTCATGGTCGAAGGCACAGCCGGTCCGTCATCCATCCTAAAAGCCATCAAAAATACTGGGCGCTCAGCGGTAGTACGCGGAACCGGATCTAGCAGCGGCGAGAACATTGGCGCCGCCGTGTGCATATTCGAAGAAGGCAGTGCCATGGGCAACAAGGCTACACGGGGGTTGGCCCGGTTTGTGCAGGTTGACGAAGCGACGTGTTTTGTTGATATTACTGTCAGCGGGATCTCTGATGGCGCCCATGGAATCGCCATTCACGAGTGTGGAGACCTGAGCCAGGTGCCCGAGTCCTGCGGGGGGCTTTGGAACCCCGATAATGTTGCGCTAGGTCGCTTGGTTGTGAAGGGTGGATGGGGCGACTTGGCGTTCGAGACTGATAGATTCAAGGTCTGGGAGATCATTGGCAGGTCCATAGTGATTAATGCGGGCGACGAGGGCGTTCTGGTGGGTATCGTGGCGCGCAGTGCTGGGCTGTTTGAGAACGACAAGCAGATCTGTGCCTGCTCTGGCAATACCCTGTGGACTGAGCAGCGCTTGGTCAACCAAGGTCAGCGCCTATAGAACAGAACACGTGTTCGTCCCTTTGAGGTGTCTTGGGATAAGGGGGGTCATGTGTAGAATGCCGAATGCCAAGAGAGGTTGATCGCCTGCTGAGCAAAAAAGGAGCATAAAGCCAGGCATCGTCACCTCCGCATGCGAAGCAGAATCCTGCCTTTTGTTGTTTTGTTTTAAACTTTTTTTTTGCACAATTTTGAATGATGGCTGAAAAGTTTGTTGCAAAAGCTCACCACGCCTATACCAAGGCCAAACCCGACGAAATTGACTTGTCGCCGGGAGACATTCTTCGAGTAACCAACAATGAGCACGAAGCCTGGTGGGTTGGCACCAACGAGAGCACCAAGGAGCGCGGCTGGTTTCCGTCCAACTTTGTTAAAGTTGAAGCCAAGTCGTCCAGGACCAAGACTAAGCGCCACGTGCGGTGCATTAAGCAATACGTTGCCGACGAAGATGACGAGGACGCCCTGTCGCTTAAAGTTGGCGATATAGTCGAGGTTGGAAGAGAGCTGGAGGGCTGGTATTTTGGCACTGTCGAGGGCAGGAAGGGCCTGTTCCCTGCTTCTCATGTCGAAGACATTAGCGGCTCTTCGTCTGCGAAGGACGCGGGTGATAAGGCTCCACCGCCTGTACACCGGCCACTGCCAGTGCCGCCGGTGCCTAGCGGTGCGATATCGCCGCCACCGCTTCCGCCTACTATGTTGTCTAGACAGGCTGTTGCAGCACCGCCGCCTGCACTGCCGCAGCGCCAACCGCCTCTGCCTCCCCGTGCATCTACCGACATACCCCGCAGCTCGGACAGACGCTATTCTTCAGTCGGCGCAGACGAAGCTGCTGACGATGGCACGAAGAAGGATAAGCAAAAGTCCGGACACCGCATTAGCCGCTTGTTTGGAACCAAGAAGTACAAGAACAAGGATGCCGCCGAGCCGTCAGACATGGTAATGAGCCCGCAGGCCGAAGAACCGCTGGTAGTCGACGACGGTGATCACGAAGAGGTAAGACACTCCTTTTTACATGCTCTTTGTGCAATCCACGCAATGGCATTGCTGCATTCTTTAAAGCCATGCTGTGTATCTCACCTCCACAACAACAAACGCTTTGCGGAGCTCTTTTCTACTCCTCTCACATCTATTACTGACTGCTATATTTTCTATTTCTTACACTGCATTTTTTTCACACCCTCTCTAGATACTCGAAGAAAGGGAAGAAGCCGAAGAGGAAATCTCCATATCGCCTGCTCCACCCAGTCGACCTCTGCCTCAACCAACCGCTGTCAGCCCTCCTGCATCTGCTAGGCCTCCTTTGCCGCCAATCCCATCCATGAGTCTCGCCAAGCCTCCAACTGCTCCTGTTGCCGCCATCCCGCCACCACCTGCTGCTGCAGTTCCAGCCACACCTCAGCGACCGCCCTCGACACGCCGTCTCTCTGCATCGAGCGTAAAGTCCGCCAATGTTGCTGCCGACGTAGAGGTAGGTGCAGACAAGGAAGAAAGCCCGATAGACGAAGTAGCGGACGAGGAGAGCGAGCCCGTGGCCGAGTCAGCAGACGATAGCAAGGATAGCGAGAGCACCAAACCTCGCGGCGGCAGCGCCAAGCTGGCCAAGATTATCGAGGACTATGAGGCACAGCAGCAAGAGGAGCTCAACCTCATGTCCGGCGACGTTGTGACTATCATTAGCCGCGGTACTGAGGACGACCCACGCTGGAAGGGCGAGTACCATGGCAAGAAGGGGTACTTCCCGGCCAACGTAGTCGAGGCTATTGAAGAATCGGCTGATTTGGATGAAGAGGAAGGCGAATCCGGAGCCAAACCCAAGGGCGGCTTCAGGCTTGCTGCGTATGGCGTCCAGCAAGGAGGAATTGGCTCTATCTTTGCTGGCGGCGGATTGCCGTCGCTGCGCAAGGCTGCTCCGCCACGCAAGACCGACGAAGATGAGGCTCAAGCAGCTGTACCGGCGCTGGCACCGGTTATTCCAAAGCTCCGTAGTGTGCAGCGTCCCCCAGCGGCGGCACCCAAGGACGAGCCAAAGGAAGAGCAGGTCAACTTTTTGGCACACCTAAACCGCGTACCACGTAGACAGACATCCTCTATCCCTAATGAGGACTCTGCTGGCTCGCCGCTTTCGGCTACTCCCGCAGCCGCCCCGCCACTGCCACTTTCTCGCAGGTCAACGGCGGCTAATGCTGAAGACCCTGCAGTTCGCTCGTCTATCCCCGATATTGCGGCTCCTGTTGCTGGCGATGACCACGAGAAGGAGGTGGAGGCAGCCACAGAAGAGGCAGTTGACGTCGACGAAACGCCCTCTGCTGTGGTGCCTGAGTTGCCAGTCGACGATATTGCTGACACTGAAGTTCTCGAGGATGAGGCCCAAGCAGAGGCTGAGGGGGAGTTGCAGCCTGAAGAGGCTGATGCAGAGGAGCTAGCAGGCGCTGACGAGGATCTTGAGACCAGCAGCAGGACGTCGAGCCTGGACCCCGTCAAATCGCCTGCTTTGGCTGGCGTGAAGCGCCTTGTGCGCCGTGCGCCGCGCCAAAAGCCCACTGCTGAGGGCCTGAAGAAGCAGTCAGAGGAGTCGCAGTCACAGTCGCTTCACACCGCGCTTAAAAAGGACAAGGACCTGGCACCCGAGCCCGAACCCGAGCCAGTGAAGGCAGCTCCGCCAGTGCTGCCTGAGAAGCCAAGGGGGCTAGCTCGGCACGGCCAGTTCAGCGGCCCTCAGCTGCCTACGGGCGGGTTCAAGCCCAGTGGCCGGGTAGGTTCGGCTATGGCCTCGCGGCTGGCTGCGCTCCAGGCACGGGCTAGTGGCGGCGGAGCAGACGAAGAAGACGCTGAGGATACCAACGCCCCGGCTGCTCCCTCTCCCTCGCGTGTGCTTCCATCGGCCGTGCGCTCGCCTCCAACAGAGACTGCGTCGTCGTCTTCCCAGGCTGTCAAGAAGCCCGCATCTTTCAATGCTCGCACAGAGTCGCACAATGTCGTGTCGCCAGAGTGGCAGCGGCAGATAGAAGACGAGCAGGCGCGGCTGCGTGGCGACATCGATGCCGCCAGACGCAACAACGAACTCATGGATCAGTTGTCCTCGCGGCTGGCTGCCAGCGAGCGCGAGAACATGGCGCACAAGCAGACCATCTCGGGTCTCGAGCGTCAGATCGAGTCGCTGGCTGCTCAGTTCTCAGCCCTGCAGTCCAGCCTCTCGGGCATCCAGCACTCAGTGACTACCCTCGAGTCTAGCAAGGGCGTGACGGCCAGCGAAGCTACCAAACTCATGCGCGATGAGCTCAAGGCCGCCACTCGGCCATTGCAGGAGCGGGATGAGGAGCTGCAAGCAGAAGCCAAGGTGCTGCACAAGAGCATCGCTGACTTGCGTGCCTACGTTGACGAGCTAGTCGTCGAGGAAGAGCAGTAGTGCTTGTCACATTTTTTTCTATTATCCAGTCTTTCTTAGCATTTGTGCAGTTACAACCTATACCCCCACATACCAGTAAATGGCATACACCAAAATCGGCAAGCTACTGCGGGTTCTGCTCTCTGTAGAAAATCTGCAGGCGGTTGGCCTTCACGCCAACGCGAGTCTGGAAGTTCTGGCGAGCGCGGTTCTCTTTGAAAGTAGCAATGTCCTTCCATGCGCGCTGCCCATTAGGCTGAGCCAAGATGACGGCGCGATTGCGGCTGCTCTGAATGAGCTGATTGTTGTACTCTGGGTTATTCGCGTAGTTAGTGAGCATCTTGTGAATGACCACGCTCTCCTTCTCTGGCTGCTCAGAGGGGATGGTCTGCTTGTAATAGCGCTGCAGCGAGCGATGCCCGATACGCGTACCGCTGGGCAGGACCAGCTCGCCCTCCTCCTCCTCCAGCCTTGAAGCCGCGCCCTGGCGACCACCGGGCCTGACCACATCGAGCTGCATATCAGCGTCAGCCTCGTCGGCGTCTGGATAGGTAGAAGAAAAGTCGTAAAAATCCGAGATCTCCAGAATATCAATCTCCGTCTCGTAGGCGATCTTGGTATGGCCCTTGTCCAGCATATGTCTGCGCACGGCCTCCAGGCTCTGCAGCGCGCGACCACGGCCATTACAGTAGAGGCACACGTTGGCTACAGACACCTTGTCGGCCAGGTACTTGATCAGACCGCGGAGATCGACAATATACTCGAGGTCCGGCACGAAGAGCGAGTGTGCCAGCGACATGTGCTCCATATTGCTCTCAAAGGAGTCCGACTGGTGCGGGCAAAAGATACAGTCGGTGTCAGGGCTGAGACGAGGCGCCGCCGCCTTTTTCTTTTCCAACAGCTTCACGACCTCCTCTTCGGTAGTCGCCTGGTGCAGCTGCTTCTTGATCTCGCGCTCCTCTTTCCGCCGAGCCAGCTCCTCCGAATCTCCCACCATATCAACGACATCCATGAGCTGCTCACCATCCTCAATCTCCGCACTATCCTCATCGGACTCGTCGTCAGACATGGGGAAATCGCTAGCCTTAAGCACCCTCGGTTGCTCCTCAGCACCCCGATCCACCGACCCCTCGGTCAGCCCAGCTACTTGAGCAACAGACGCCGCAATAGACTCTGCAATAGCCTCTTGCTCAGCCCTAACGTCCTCGTCCTCTTGCATGCGGCGAAGCATGCGGGCCTCGGTTTCCTTGTGCTTCTTGCTACTGAGATGATTGTTGAACGAGTTTTCTGTCCCGTACGTCTTCTTGCACACGCTGCAGTCCGCCGAAAACTCGGCTCGCTTCGTGTTCTCCACCGCTTGCGCTTGCTGGTTAAGCACGCGCTGAGCAAAACTCTCCGCCGTGACGGGCGGCAGGTCGGCTACTTTGCGCTTCAAGTTGTAGCGGTGCCAGTCGCTCCGATAGTGCGTACGCTGTTGCTCGGCAGAGTAGAACGCTACTTGGCACGCAATGCACGTAAACAACGGCGTGTTTTGGGCATTTGTAGGTATACTACTGCCGCTAGGAACTGTTAATACGCTCTCCATTGTCGTTTTTCTGAGTATTGGTAGCTTTCAAAAACAAAAATTAGAAATAGTGAAACAAAAAAAAAAAAAGCTTACAAATGGATGAAAAAAAAATTGTGGCACTGCGGTACTAGGTAGAGAAAATTAAATGCTGATTAGATTCAATGCTGATCATATCTCGGCAGGCGAAAATGGTCATCCACGAAGCTTGAGTGATCAGCTCGCATGGTGATATCAACTTTATATTGCTAATAATACCTGGCCATAGCCTCAGCTTTGTGGCCATAGGATAAAGATAAGCCCTGTCAAAGGTAGTCGATTCTTTGTTAAATATGAATGATAAGTCCGGCTTGAGCTTGCACTTGTCTGGTGACAGGCTCTGACTGCCTGTTAGTTTTCTAAAAAAACTGAAAAATAAAACCCAAGAAAAGAGACCCTATTACTTGTTGCTGCCGTGCAAAGCTGCTCTTTGTACCCAACGATGTTTGAGTTCCCAAAGGATGTTCCACTTGCTATGCTGCTCTGATTCTGAAATTGACTGGCGTCATTAGCACGTTTGCTGCTAACATAATGTGTAGTTTTTTTACACACTAGTACTATTGGATAGTACTATGTGGGTTTAGAATAAACCCTATATATAATTATCCTAAATATCTGAGCTAAAATAACTCAAGAGATCTCGCACCACTAATGACCCGTAGCGCCATATTTAAACAGCGCCGCCATAGTCACTTGTAATCATAATCGCAAGATTATGATCATGAACTTGTAATCGCGATCTGGCCGACTATACTCGCTGCTATCCAACAATGGCCATGATTTAAAAAGGCTCCCCTGTTGGCCACGATTTTTTCCTCCTTCATTATTATCCTCTACCCAATTTAAACAGACCTATTGACCCATTTGCATTATTCTGTTGAATATTTCTAAACTACTGAAGATGGAGACCATAGAATATGAGATTTTTGAGCTATCGTCATTCAAGACTGGCTTTAATCTTCTTGACAAGTTCCCTATTCCCACCAGCGAGGACACATGTAAGGCTGCCGTTTTGTATCTTTCAGCTAACTTTGGTTATGTAAAAAATACAGGGCGCATTATTATTGCTACTGATAGCATCGTTTACGAGTATGTTCATTGTAATTTAGAGAGTGCCAATCATGATGTTTTCCTAAGAGGGCCAACACGATTTGTATTTGCTAATGGTAATGTGTGGAATAGTTATAAAAGAAGCAATAGTAACAGGACTGAATATCAGATTATCATGGGAATTGACAATTTCAAGAACTCCATAGACTATGGATATATCCCTGATGTTTGTCCTACTGATGGCGCTGGCCCAGAGGATGACATAGACTATGAAAAAATCATAGGCTCTGGTGATGGAGTGGGATTTATTAGTGATAAAATATACTATACCAATTTATTGGGCATTGATACTAGCAATGGCTATAATGAAAATGAATACAACTAGGTTCAAATGCACAGGCACTGTGATGACGAAATCACGGGTATAATGGGCAAGACTGGCATAAATTGCTGATGCACGCACATCGAAGACATGAGCAAAGAGACATCCACAAATGCACACAGACAAGATGTGCGCGACGACGACTCAGGGAAAGAACGTATAGTAGTAACAATTTATTGGTATAAAAGCTGTGGCTCTGCCACATATCTATAAAGAATAAAAACAACAAGTACTCAGTTTATTCTTTACTACAGGCACCTAGTATAGCTTTAAATGCCCTCACACAAAGTTACTCACTAACAAATAGCATAGCTTTGCACGCTTACGTTCAAACTATTGCTGGCTGTTTATTTAGGGACTCTTGGATATTGTTGGATAGCAGCGAGTATAGTCGGCCAGATCGCGATTACGAGTCCATGATCATAATCTTGCGATTATGATTACAAGTGACTATGGCGGTGCTGTTTAAATATGCCGCTACGGGATATTAGTGGTGCGAGATCTCTTTAGTTATTTTAACTCAATGTATTTAGGATAATTATATATAGGGTCTATTCTAAACCCACATAGTACTATCCAACAGCTACCATTGTGCTTTTTGTTCCACGGCTAGAGTTTAATAAATACGCCACTGTCTTTATTCAAGAGACAGTCTTCCTGAATCAACTGAACGCAGCAATTACGTCACTAGTAAACGCAAAAGCTGGGGGTTTTTTTTGCTTGTTTTTATATTCTAGACTCACTCATTAGAGACATGCCCGACAGCCTGCTGTTCATTCTAACAGGAGAACGTGGCTGCTCAAAAAAAGCGAATTCACAAAAAACAATTCTGGTGGTTCAAAAGCCTAGCATCTGCATCTCCTGCGAGTAAAAACTAACAAGTCCAGCTGGCACCCATGCAGAAGGAAAGCGGGTACAAAGATGCGCGTTGGCTAGTGCTTCCAAACTGACAAGGCATATTCGGCCAATTGCCCATTGTAATCGCGATACGTGCTGAGCTTGCTCGCATTTTCCTTTGCCTTGAGGGGAATGTACACATTGCTAAAATCCAAGTCCGACCACTCATCGGGAACAAATGCAGCGTCTAGCGGAAGAGGGAACTCATCAACGAGGTAGTCCTATCCGCTTAAAAGAGCGTGTGACATCCGAGAATATTGCTCTGGCAACGTGGCAGCTTCGGTTACCCGGTCATACATCAACTGAACCACATCCATGAGCTTTTCTACTAATGCTATCTCGGCCTCTGGGATACCATCTCCTAACGACCCGTCGATGGATGCAGAGCCGATAGCGGGTACTTTGTTGGCTATACTGTCAAACTTGTCGCCGACTGCGCTCCCATAGTCTTTCCACGCACTCTTCAAACCGAGTTCTCGTAGAAGCGTTGAGAATTCGAGTGCCGTCCCCAGCCCCTTAAGCGTCTTTATCAACTTTTTTGCGCCTAGCAGCCACTATTTGCGGATTCTCGTGACAATCTTTTGGTTGGTAATAGTAGCAAAGGGAGACAAAAACGCAAAAAAAAAAGAAAGATGCAAGGAAAGGGAGGGATATTCCAAGCCTCATTCACCAGCTCCTTGTGCAAGCCACTCAGTGCTGAACCGATACATGCCAAACCTCAAATCTGGCCCAGCGATTAAGAAATGCCACAAATCTTCCAGTGCTGCAAAAAAAGTAGCAACCCAGGTTTTTAGCTCTCCACAGCGAAAAATATCTGCTATGAAAAGGAAAACCACCCATGCCTGAAGAAGCTCAGCTACAGAGCAACGACAAGAAGCGCTACAGCAGGTCTGTTTATATTTTATGCCGTGTGTGTTTAGTGTAGTGCTTCCTGGAGCTATGGAGCTACCTCGCGCGCCTCTCAGCATCATTGGCAGCCATCAATCGATGGCAACAGCATCGGTTAATCCGTGCAAGGGAAAATCAGTGATTTTCTTATTTTTAAGAGTGCAGCTGAGATCAAAGGAGCAATTCGTCTGTGAGCTTCCTTCGTGCTCTATTTTGAAGCTTGTGCTTTGCTTCTAATCTACATCCTGATTTTGTTAAAAGCACGAGAATTGGTCAGCAACATAAGAGAACGCACATCCCCTTTTCTGCTTATTATCCTTTTTTTCAAATTGCAATGCAGCAGTCGCCAGTAATCGTTGTCAACACGAGCAAACAGCGCGAGAGCGGGCACAAGGCCCAAATGTCCAATATTGCGGCTGGCAAGACTGTGGCCGATGTGGTACGGACGTGCTTGGGACCACGCGCCATGCTCAAGATGCTTCTCGATCCCATGGGCGGAATCACACTAACGAATGACGGGTTTGCGATTCTGCGCGAGTGCGAGGTGGCACACCCGGCAGCAAAGTCGATGATCGAGCTGAGTCGCACCCAAGACGACGAGGTGGGCGACGGTACGACGAGCGTCATTATCCTTGCCGGCGAGATGCTTGCTATTAGTGCGCCGTTCTTGGAGCGCAAGATCCACCCGGTCGTTATTCTGCGTGGCTTCCAAAAGGCACTCGAGGACTCGCAGGCCATCTTGCGCTCGATTGCGAAACGCGTTGACACTAGTGATCGCGAGCAGATGCTTGGTCTGATCAAGTCGGCTATTGGCACCAAGTTTGTGAGCCGCTGGAACGACCTTATGTGCAACCTCGCGCTCACCGCTGTTCAAACCGTGGTCCGTCGCTCGGACGACTTGGAGTTCGCCTCGGTCGATATCTCTGCTATCAAGGCCACTGGTTTGGCTGACGCCGAGCCCGCCAAGCCTGTTGCTGGTGGCGATGCCGCTGCCGCTGCCAGCGTTGCGGATGCTGCCACGCCAGCCACCGCCAGTGCCCCTGCTGCCGCCGCTGCTGTGGCTAGCACCGAGGCTTCGGCGAGCACGGCGCCCGATGTTGACGTGCGCGAGGTCGATATCAAGCGCTTTGTGCGTGTTGAGAAGGTCCCCGGGGGCGAGATCGAGGAGAGCCGCGTTCTGGACGGAGTCATGGTCAACAAGGACGTGGTTCACCCCAAGATGCGCCGCAGGATTGAGAACCCCCGTATCATCCTCCTCGACTGCCCGCTGGAGTACAAGAAGGGCGAGTCGCAGACCAACATTGAGATCACGCGCGAGGGCGACTGGTCCCGCGTGCTGGAGATTGAGGAGGAGCAAATCAAGGCTATGTGCGAGAAGATCTCGGCGCTCAAGCCCGATCTGGTCATCACCGAGAAGGGCGTGTCGGACTTGGCGCAGCACTTCCTGGTGAAGGAGAACATCACGGCCCTGCGCCGCATGCGCAAAACGGACAACAACCGCATTGCCCGTGCCACCGGCGCCAAGATTGTCACCTCGGTTGATGAGCTCAAGGAGCAGGACGTGGGGACTGGCTGCGGCTTGTTTTCGGTTGAGAAGATCGGCGACGAGTACTTTTCCTTTTTGACAGAGTGCAAGGACCCCAAGGCGTGCACCATCCTGCTGCGCGGCCCAGGAAAGGACACGCTTAACGAGATTGACCGCAACTTGCAGGACGCCATGTGCGTTGCTCGCAATGTCCTCTTCAACCCCTATCTGTGTCCTGGTGGCGGCGCGACGGAGATGGCTCTGTCTGTGCAGCTCGCTAAGCGCGCAAAGTCTGACATCCCGGGTGTGGAGCAGTGGCCCTACGCTGGCGTTGCTGAGGCTCTGGAGGTCATCCCCCGCACGCTCATCCAGAACGGCGGCGGCAATGCTATGCGCACGCTCACTGAGCTCCGCTCCAAGCACGCTAGTGGCCTGACTACTTGGGGCGTTGATGGCGAGAAGGGCGTTCCCGCTGATATGAACGACTACGGTGTCTGGGAGCCCCTTGCTGTCAAGCTGCAGACTATTAAGACCGCCATTGACTCTGCCTCGCTGCTGCTGCGCGTCGACGACATTGTGTCAGGCACCTCCAAGAAGCAGTAAAAAGGATTACTATCTTTGGAGCCTATGCTTCCAATATCACCACTTTCTTTTTTTTACATGCTCTTAAACATGATTGAACATCAATGGTGGTCTGTACACTGCATGTCGCCCGCCACGTGGTGGTACGTTTCTCCCACTGCCACTTGCTGCTTTATATGGCATGCTGTTATGTGAAGCGACTGACTAGGGAGTATGAACCGAACACGAATATTCTGATGTAGTACAATATGAGTACGTTGGTGTTTGGACTGTTTGCGGATATTGTGTTTATGAGAGAAGCGATTAAGCCTCCTGGGTAGGCAAAGAAGAGGACAGATTAAGAGGCTGAAGGGTGTTTTGTTTGTTTGGATGTGAAGAAGGAAAAGTGACAAACACCTTGGAGCACCTCTCTCCAGTCAAGCACCCACGGGAGAAAAAAGCGCTGACTGAGGGCAAATTACGTAGTCGAAGAATAGAGCTAAAAATAAATGTTATGTTCAAAAGCTAGCAAACATGAAGAAAGCTAAGCTGAGCTCCACCACAGGGCACATCCAACCCGTGGTTGCCTTTCCCCAAAATAATGCAGCAATGCAATGATTTTGGCTCATTTTGCCTTGCCATCAATGCTGGTAAAGGCCTCTTTTGAGCACACAAGCCTCCATGGGAAAAGGGGGAAGAAGAAGAAGAAAAAACACGAGCCTGCTGACCATGACATAATTTAAAAGCACCAAGGCTCCCTTTTCTCTTTGTTTTAAAGGATCCAGCCTTTTCGCAATCGATAGCATTGCAATTGGCAAAAGTGAACAAAAGTGGGCAAGGGTGAGCTGTTTGTTGGCCATCTTCTGCACTTGAAACAAGTCTTCACCTGCTGCCGAGAGGTATAAAAAGGCTTGCTCTGGACAAGTGCTAAAGCTTTTTTTCTCCACCACTATTATCATCCCACATTTTTTTTAATCAACAAGCTCTTGCAAGATTAGTTTGGCTCAGTATGTCTTCTCCAACGATTATTAGGAAAGATAATTTTAAATCTACTGAAGAGATTTATGAATTTATGAGAGAATATTGCCAGGGCAAAGGCTACATGGTTGCATACGCTAGGGACCCCGTAAATGGTGAAAATAGCTTAAAGGATTATGCACAAGTATGCAATGATGAGGATGCTATTCTTTTGCTGAGTTTAACAAGTGAAAATTCAGAATTCTTTAACAGTGTACAAGACCCTAAAGGTGAGCCTATTAAGTCATTAACCGATCCTTTGAATTATCCAGTGACTCTAGTGTACTATGACGAGAATGGAAATGTGGCATATCTACCAGATAGAATTCTGAACTCGGCTCAAGGGCAGGAGCCATATGTCGTAGATATTCCAGAATAAACCAAGCAATTATGTTTTAAAGAAGGGTATGAGTGAGAGCATTTTCACTAGAGCTAGTTAGGAGGCTTTGTACATAATGAATAACTTGCAGTCTACCCTTTTATCAAAGTGCATCCCAACTTGACCTGGGCTCATACCTGCAGCTTGGCTCCCTATTTGCAATAGTGCTCATATTTTTAGTGTTTACTTCTAATATCTGTTAGTAACAATGCAATATTACTCTATCCACTTCTAGTCATTCTGGTTGTTACTCTGACTAGTACGAGTAATACCCACCCGTAGACCATTAGACAATATTGTTGGATAGCAGCGAGTATAGTCGGCCAGATCGCGATTACGAGTCCATGATCATAATCGCAAGATTATGATTACAAGTGACTATGGCGGCGCTGTTTAAATATGGCGCTACGAGGCACTAGTGGTGTGAGATCTCTTGAGTCATTTTAGCTCCGATTTTGAGGACATATATTTATTGGGTATAATCTAAACTCGCATAGTACTATCTAACAGAATGTGTGTTATCGGTCAGCTTTACAGTTGTTGCATTTTTCACTTAAATGCAGTACTTGATAGGGCATATGCACCTAATGAGGGTCATGCATGTCTCTGAAATTATCCAACAAACTAATGATTATCCCAAAAATACCTACTATACCGGAATCACCAAGGTTCTGAATTTTTTTGGGTGAGCCATTATTGTACTATTTAGGTGCACGTTCTTTACATGAGTGAAGAACGTGTGCCTAACAGTATTAGAATGGTTCACCCAAAAGAAGCCAGAACCCAAGGGGACCTTGGGTGAGACAAAGGTCTTTTTAAAAAACATGTGTTTTTGTAGTCACTGGATTCTTTTTATTCATATACAACTGCTTTATTGCTCAAATCTCCATGTGTAATGATGAATAAAGCTAGTGAATAGTTTTACGTATTGAGATTCATATCAGTGAAAAGCTAAAGACTTCTATTCATGTTAGGCAACAGAATGGCGCCTTTTATAGTTACCCCACTTGCCATATGGGGATATCTGTACATGGTGAAACCAACACATGGTATCCCTAACCTTTCCATTTGCAAGTGGGGTACACATCCATCGTCATGATTGCGCGTCCCACAGTAGGCTAACAGTCATGTGACGCCACCTGTTTATTTTGGCGTCACAGGGTAGAGAGGCTAAGGGTGTGTCAGAAGAGTTTATTGAGGAACTCAGGGCTCGTGATTTTGAGATGGCTGTAATCAAGCAAGATTCTTGATTCCAGCCTCCTTAATGCTTGGGGGTTTACCAATACTAAGACATAAATCAGTCATATCCCATGGCTTGATATGCTAGGGTAAAGGTGATATGTTTTGACTGACATCATGAATTTCCATATTCTTGCCGCCATGTCTTCTCTTTTTACTATTTTTATTGTAGAACAGCTGTTGGGACTTCACTATGCTTATTAATAACAATAAATGTCTCTAGAAGAAAATAAAAAAAGCCAAAGTGTCTGTTGCACTTTTTATAATTGATAACACAGCTCTTAAAGTAATACTTGGTGTTAAAGCGCACCGTCAATAATGGTGTAGAACAGCGAAAAAGTTAATGCCAATTCAAAACCCTCCAAAGCAATGTATCAGAAAAATGAAACGGGATTGGAAATCATCCAGAAGGTGCACATTTATTCGATGAAAGCCTTTCTTTCAAGCTACATTTGCCTTTTAGAGCAATACTACTGTGGCCACCCCCAGTCAAGCACATTTTTATCACAAGAGACCTTCATTGAAGCTACGTGTTTTTAAGCATCTTTGCTAGAAAGAGATCATTCAATTCCCTCAATCAACACAATCACAAGTTCGAAGAAAAGGTGTGACCTTTCCTCTACAGTCAAGTGGAGTGTTTTCCCCTAGCAGCTAAAAGGAATAAAAAAATGGAGGTCAAGAGGCTTGTTCCTTCTTTTCTCCCAACCTGTTTTTGTTTCTACAAATATCATTTTCTTTTACTATGCTAGCTCTCACTATTGAAAAGAACGAATATATGTCAACTGAGGCCATTTATGATCTTGTTTCAAAAAAACACCAAGGAAAAGGCTATGTTGTAGTGTATTATTTTGCTGAAGACATTAATGATGACATAATAAACAATATGGTAGAGTTGTGCAGTAGTGACTCTATTACGGAAATTATTGTCATGGTTGCTATGGATTTAAATAATGATGATCTCTTCCAAACTGTTGTGAATGGTAAATTTACAATATCTATTAGATTCCCCAACAGCCCTCCACACACAGTAATGGTAGTAACTTATGCCGAAAATGGAGTTGTTGATATTTTCTCGGAAGTAGTATCCAGCGCAATACAAGATTTTGTTATCAGGTGGAGTGCCAGGATGCACTGACCAAATGGAACACAAGCATAATCCACGTATGCTATATAGTGCTCCACTTGGCTCAGAGGCAATTGCATGTGCGCATTTAATAAGATATCGCATTTTTTTCATTACAAACCCCTCAGCATTTAAAAATGAGATCAAATATACGAAGAAAGGTCAAAAGTAGCTGGTCGTTTCCACACCTTTATGATTCCGCGTCGACAAGCAGTAACCAGCAAATCCAAACTAAACTGCATTGAGCAAATAGCCGAGTCATGAATAGCCACCGCCATAAGCGGCTGCAGCACAGCAACAGCAGCTCTCGGCATTCTCGGATGCACGACATCCGACGGCCCATCCTCAACACCGGGACATCCAGGCAAATGCGAATCCACCTCAGCCGCTCCACTCCTGTGCATCCGGGGCCGATGCAACGCAGCGAGCGAAAAGTCCCATACCAAGAGCTTGGCATCATCACCCACACTCATAAACCGATACGTACTCTCGTCCTCATGGCCCATAGGATCAAACGCAATATCACGGACCCAAGACTCATGACCCTGACACCGAGCAACAACAGATTGGTCATAGACGCTCCAAATAGTAATAAGATCGTCTTTGCCCCCAGCCACCACGTATCTGCCATCGTCGCTCCACGCGCAGCAAGTGAACCCGCCGAAATACGATAAATAAACGTCTTCCAATATCTCATTCAAATAATCCACAATACGCAAGCCGCCGTCCTCCGAACCAATAGCCACGCGCTGGCCATCCGGCGAGAACGCCATACAAGTAACAGGCTTATTGCCCAGCTTCCAAAAGGCCACCGGGTTGCACTTGGGTTTCAGTGATCCCGCCACCTCAAACCCCTCCATAGCCGCCATACGCCGATTAGAATGAGCCAAGGGGGGCACGCAAAAATCATCCTTCGTGCGATCCATAATCATAACGCTGCCGTCTGCCGTCCCCGCCATAAACAAAGACCCGGAGCCAGGAATCCACCGAACACAGACGATAGCCGGAGTATACCCCGAATTCTTATTCAGCCGAGAGTATTTGCCACTAATAGGGTCATACCAGATAATATTGCCATGAACAAACCCCATGACGACATCCAGACGATTCTCAGCTCTAGTCGATTGGTTAATATCATGGGAGAGGGGCGTATTAGAAACCAAGTCAAATCGAGCCAGCGCCTCACCACTACACTCTGGCTGCAATCCGATCCACGTCATACACCGGGGCGCATTAAACATAAGGTAAGTCGAATGCTGGTTATCCCCCACGATCCATCTAGCCAGATTCTCGTTAGTTACTATGCGACCAACAAAAGCCGACGTCGATTTCGTAACAATCCCCTTACTATGCGCTGCCGCTACCAACCCCTGACTACCAACCAACGACCCTCCACCACCACCCAACGTAGGCAGCGCTCCCGAACTACCCCCCAGCGCCCCCGCCGCCTTACTCAGGTACATTCGACCCCCCCTAAACCCTTTACTAACTACCGGCGATGAATTAGACGTCCCCTCACCGCCGCCGTCACCAACCGGCACACTAGGCTCAGCGCCAGCAACGCGGAATATAGACACCTGCGTCGGTCGGTTAGCCAGCATATGCAAATTAGATTTAGGTATGCTCGCCGTAACAGCACTCGTAGCTCGCGAGCTGACCTGCGGACTATTGTCAGCAAACACCATACCGCTACTAGCCATAGCCGAACTAGCAGCGCTAAACCTCATTCCACTAGTGCCATTAGTAGGGGGCGTGGGCTGTGTTTCAGTTCCGCTGGCACCAAGACATAGGTCATCAGCACAGGAATCGCGCCCAATATGTGGCATAAACTGATTAGCGGCATCTTCTGTAGTGAATTCAGAGGCCAATGTCCACCGGCCCTCTGGCGTATCAAAGTGTGTGCACGGCAAGGATTTTGAGCTCATAAAAAAATTAGTCAATAGAGTAGGAAGAAAAAAAAGTACATTAAAAAAAGGGGGAGGGGAACAGAAGAAAAAGAGGCGACTAGATGGCGTCATAGAAGAAAAAAAAGCCTTCATCTGAGAAACTAAATAGTAAACTTGGCATCCAGCGGAGCATTCTGTGGCACCTGTCTATATCTATTGCCGGACGATGATGAGCTCAATCCAAAGTAGCCATCGGACTGCGGGCGACCGTCATATAGAGAGTCAGCGCTAGACACAACACCCATCTCCACGGCATCGTCAGCAAAGCCCGGGGTATCAGACAGATCCACGACAAAGTCCTCGCTGTGACGACGACGACGGTGGGACATTTGGCGCGGAGCCGAGAGGATCATCACCTCCTCCAGCCGCAAGGGCAAGGCGCCAGGAGCCGACGGCGCGCGACACACCGGCTTTGCATACAGCTTGAGGAGGAGGCTACTAGCCATAACGCTGAGTGAGCTCATAGCCATAGCGAGGCCCGCAAACATGGGAGGCAGCATAACGCCCAGAGGCATAAAAAAGCCCATGGCAAGCGGAATACCCAGCACATTATACACACTAGCCCAGACGTAGTTCCACTGAATACGGCGGAATATAGTGCGCGACAGATCAAGGGCAGCCACAACGTCTGTAATGTCCTCCCTCATCAGCACCATGGTCGCCGCCTCCATAGCTACATCCGTGCCAGACCGCATAGCAATACCAACCTGAGCAGCCGCCAGCGCAGCACCGTCGTTGACGCCGTCGCCGACCATAGCCACATTCTTATTGACCAAGTGCTTGCGACGCAACACGCCGCCGCGCACAAAGGTGGTTTCCTGCTGCAGCTGCTCAATGATAGCAGCCTTCCCAGCCGGCGAGACACCCGCATAGACACGACGAATGCCGCACTCAGCAGCAACAGCCTGAGCAGTCAGCGGCTGGTCGCCCGTCACCATGACACACTCCACACCCATTGACGCCTGCAGCGTCGCAATAGTCGGGATAGTCTCAGCGCGCAGCACATCAGACAACGCCATCCAGCCAGCAAAGGCACCGTGCAGGGCGACAAACACCACCGTACGGCCCATGCGCTCCTGGGTTGACTTTGCCGCAACAAAGTCAGCCGGCACCGAGATACCCTTGCTCTCAAGGAAAGCCAAACTGCCAACGAGCACATCAGCGCCAGCGCCAAACTCGCTCGCATAAGAGCCAGCTCCAGCGGCCAGGTCCGGCGTGACGTGGCATCTGATACCAGCGCCAGGCACGGAGTCAAAGTCAACAGCCAGCGCAGGCAGCGATGGCCCCGTGGCAGACAGCAGCGACAACGCATAGGAGTGGATAGCGCGGCCCAGCGGGTGCTCAGAGCCAGACTCGGCAGCGCCAGCCAGCAGGACAAAGGCGCGCTGGCTCAGATGGCGGCCGCTGATAGCCGACACATAGTCAATATCAGCAACCGACAAGCGGCCATTAGTCAGAGTGCCGGTCTTGTCGAACACAACAACGTCAATACGGCTAGCAGCCTCCAGAGCCTCGCCGCCCTTGATCAGCACGCCGAGCTGAGCACCAACACCCGTGCCAACCATGACAGCCGTTGGTGTGCTCAGGCCCAGGGCGCAGGGGCAAGCAACGACAACAACAGCCACGGCGATCTTCAAACAGCCAACAATGTAGCTGCCGGTCTCTTCAGCCTCAGCAGCAAAGATGTGGGGCTTGGGCAGGCCAGTGTAAGCGACGGTGACCCAGGCAAGGAAGGTCACCAGCGAGATGGCCAGCACACAGGGCGCAAAGTAGCGAGCCACACGGTCAGCGTAGGCCTGGATGGGGGCCTTTGCTGTCTGGGCATCCTCAACAAGCTGCACAATCTGAGACAGCGTGGTATCAGCGCCAACGCGCGACGCCTCCATGACAAACGAGCCAGTGGAGTTGACGGTCCCAGCAACAAGCTCGGAGCCAACGGATTTCGAAACGGGGAGGGCCTCGCCGGTGACGGTGGACTCGTCGACCTGCGATGAGCCCGAGACCAGCTTGCCATCAGCCGGGATGCGCTCTCCGGGGAAGACGCGCAAGTGGTCGCCGACCTGAATCATCTCGGTAGCGATGCGCGACTCCTCAGCAACGTGGCCTGTGGCTGGGTCGTAGACAACGAGCGTGGCCTGTGGCGGAGTCAGCGTCATCAAGGTCGATAGCGCAGCCGAGGCGTTCCCCTTGGCCACGTTCTCCAGGTAGCGGCCCAGCGAGATAAAGGTGATCAGCATGGCGGAGGCCTCGAAGAAGCAGTGGGGGCGCGGGTGGCGGCCGTGGATAACAGACCACAGCAGCATGAACAGCGAGAAGAAGTAGGCCAGCGACGTGCCGGTGGTCACCAAGACGTCCATGTTGGCGTTGGCGTGGCGAAGGGCCTTGAACGAGTTGCGGTAGAAGCACGCGCCAACCACAAGCTGCAGCGGCGTCGTCAGCAGCAGCTGGCACAGGGCGCCCAGCGGAAGCCCCGGGAGGACCTGCCACGTGACGACGGGGACTAGCGGGCCAATGCGCGGCGCGGCCTTGGCAAGGAAGATGACGGGGATCGAGAACCACAGCGACGTCCAGAAGCGGCGGCGCCAGGCGAGGATGTCGCGCGTGCGCTGCAGCGACTCCAGCTGCGTGTTGCTGCGCGACGCGTCGGCCACCAGCACGTCGAAGCCCGCGCCCTCAACCGCCGCCACCAGCCGCCTGACGCCGACCTCGGCCGCGCGGTACTCGATCGCCGCCGTCTCCAGCGCCAGGCTGACCGCCACCGACACCACGCCGGGCTCGCGGCCGACAGCGCGCTCAATGGCCGCCACGCACGACGCGCACGTCATGCCGTAGACGTTGAGCACCAGCCTCGACGCCCGCCCGGCATCGTCAACCACCGCCGCCTCGAACCCCAGCTCCTCGATGCACTGCGCCACAGCCGCCGCCCCAACGACGCTGCTGTCGAACCGCACCGTCGCCCGCTGCGCCAGCAGGGACACGCTGACGTCGATGACGCCCGCGCGCTTCCCCACCCCGCGCTCGATGGCCGCCACGCACGACGAGCACGTCATGCCCCGCACGTCGAACTGCGCACTGACCACCGAGTCGCCCACCACCAGCGTCTCGCCGGACTTGGCGCTCGAGAACGAGGCGTGCGCTGCAGCCGCCGAGCCCTCGGTCCTGAGCTTGCCCGCTGCCGCCACCTGGGACTGCTGCAGCAGCGGCTGCTCCGACGCGCCTCGGCCCAAAGCCAGCGTCTCCACCGACTCCCCCAAGTCGACCGTGTCCAGCGGACCATCCACCTCAAACCCGCACTCCTCAATGGTCTTGACTATAGCCGCCACCAGAACCACTTGCGGGTCATAGCCAATGTCGGCCCGCTCGTCCTCCAGCGAGATCTCAGCCGACCTAACGCCCGGTAGCCCGCCTAGAGCCCCCTTGATCGCCTTTACGCAAGACTGGCAGGTCATCCCATGAACCCCCAGCTGCACCGCCACCGCCGCCGCCGCCGCCGCCGCTCCGCTGCTGTCGCTGTCTGCTAGCCGCGCATCAAATCCGCATGCCTCGATGGCCTCTGTGATTTCAGCTGCTGTCACTATCTGTGCGTCTATCTCTACCACCGCCTGCTCGTCCTCTAGTGATACTGTGACAGATAATACTCCAGGTATGCCGCCCAGTGCTGACTTGATGGCACGCACGCACGACTGGCATGTCATGCCCTGAACGGACCATGTATGTCTCTGTTCAAGCCCAGCCATTTGGAAGAATATGGGGGAGGGAGATGAATTGTTTGTGAGGAAGGAAAGGGATAGTTGCGTGAGTATGTCCGAGTGAAGAGGAAAAAGAAAAAAGAAAAAAAAGGAATTGCCGAATTTTGACAAAGCAAAAGCGAGAGAGAGGCTGGGCGGGCTTTGCAAAAAAATCCTTCTTTCCCATCAAGTGCCCAAAACAAGGCAGCGTTGCCATCCCAAGAGGCAGGAGGGGATTGTCTCAAACGCCACGAGGCCGTAGAGCAACAAAAGGCCATATCCGAGAATATTGCAGAACGCCCGTAGAACATACTTGTTTTTAAACCACCTTGTCTAATGTCTAAATATAGAAAGCCACAAGAAATTAGCAGGCATGTTATTTTTACTTGTCCTTGTTGTCCTGGCGCCTAGCTCCTCCCACAAACGCATCAATCCCAAACACGTCGCCCTTTTCAAATTCGACCGGCCCCGATCTCGGAGCAGCAGCAGCAGCCTTCTTCTGCGACGACGACGATGACGATAGCGAGGGCGCATGCAGCAGCTCAGCGCCAAATCGGTCGCTCTGCATCAGCCGCTCGACCTCCTGCATGCCACCGCCATCCTCCGCTTTTGGCCGGTAATTACCGCCTTGGCCACGCTGAGCGAAAAGGGGTTTATCATAGAGATTATATGCCTCGTCGTTCTGCAGCGCAGCATTAGACGCGCTAGGCTGGTTGAACAGTCGCGAGTCATACAGGCTCTCGCGAGCCGCAGTGGGCTTAGCCAACCCCAGTGCGATCTTCTCGGATATGTCGCGCGATTCGCCCGTGCGCAAGTACTTGGCCTTGCCCTCCGCACCCATGCGACTGGCTCGCAGCTCGCGCTCATGCTGCTTGCGCCGCTCGCGGCGCACCTCCTCGCGCTCCCGCTCCCCACTATCCCGAGGAGGAGGAGACCCTGGGCTACGGCTGCGCCCCCGCTTACCATCGGCCTCCGAGAAAAAGTCCGCGGCTGCCCGGCGGTTAGGACCACGGCGCACCGCTGTATCCTCTCGAGGCTCCTCAGCACCAGCATCGAGGGGCGGCGCCACATAGTCATCGGAAGAATGCGGGTGGCTGGCAGCAGCAGCGCGTTCCTCGCGCGCCCTCTGCGCTAGCATCCGCAGGCGCTCCTCCTTGGCGTCCTTTTCGCGCCTAGCCAGCGTCTGCTGGATATTGGCGCGCTCCTGGATCTCGCGGCGCGCATGCGACTCAGCCGACACCAGGGCCTCGGACAGCCGCGCAAAGCCATCGCTAACCGACAGGTCCTCCATCCCACGGCCGTCCGTCGCCAGCCGCTTATCAAGCGACACAGTGAACCCATGGATGTTCTTCCAGTTCGACACACACGGCGGAATACTCCACTCCTTCTGCTCCTCCGTCGTCAG
Organism: Coemansia sp. RSA 2050; assembly: GCA_027578835.1. NCBI lineage: Eukaryota > Fungi > Kickxellomycota > Kickxellomycetes > Kickxellales > Kickxellaceae > Coemansia > Coemansia sp. RSA 2050. The sequence continues at coordinate 10,708 of JANBSU010000020.1, read as the reverse complement.
CTTCCGCGGCGGCGAGTGCATGACAGGCGCTGGCGGCGACCCAGGTGCTCGAGCCTTCTTCTGGTGCTTGACCTTGGGCGGCTCCATCGGATCCAGCGGCATCTCAGACACCCGCACAATCCGCTGCGCCGCCCCCGAATTGAATCCCGCCCCCAGCTGCCCTCCAGGCGTGTACCGAACAAACGTCGGCTCACTGCGCCCAATTCCATTCAAAGCTCCCTTTTTGCCCTCGTTCGCCCGCGCACTAGTGATCTTCTCCAGCGCCAGCCTCGTCCGCTCAGTAGCCTCGTGAACCGCCGAGCCCTCGGGCCTTAAGGGTATGGCGCCCTCCTCAGTCTCCTCAAAGTCCTTGCGCTGCCGCAGAGGCACAAGGTCTTTGAACTGGGAGTGCACGGTTTCGTTTTCTCGCCGCCCAAAGTTCGCCAACGCCGCGTAGCTGGTGTTGCCGTCGCTGTCTACCTGCTTGCTCAGCGCATTGCTCTTTCCTGCTCGCTTTTTGCCCATTCCCAGTGGATACTGGAGCACGTGGATCTCGGGATATGCTCCGCCGCCGCCAAAGTCGCTGGCCGTCTTGGGCACCCACCCAATGCGTTGTCCGTAGGCCGGAATCGTGCTGGCATCTGTGTTGGTGGCTACCAGTGCCTGGCTATCGCTGGCCTTTGAGACTTTAGGCTCCGGTCGGCTCGTTGTGTGCTTTGGTTCGGGCAGGAACTGTGAAATCGACGACATTTATGAGAAATTAGATTTAAAATATAAGAATAAAGCCAAGGGACAAACGTTTTGGAGTGAAAAAAACGCGGGCTCTAGAGCATTGCCTCTGCCTTGATCGCCACAAAATATTTTTTTTCGCTCTTTGCTTCAATTACAACAAATTCGTGCTCTCACTCTAGACTTTTTTTCTTTCTCCCTGGGCAAAATGCCTCTCATTATGATGACGGGATACCCGTCGAGTGGCAAGAGCACGCGAGCCCTAGAACTCAAACGTCTGTTTGAAGCAAGACTATCCGAACCCTTGCATCAGCACCGTCGTCTAACTGTACAAATAATCGACGATGCCTCTCTCGGAGTTACCCACGATGCGTACTCCAAACCCAGTGCCGAAAAGATAGCCCGTGGCGCCTTACTCTCAGCCGTCGAGCGACTAGTATCCCGCGAAACAATAGTTATCGCAGACACGCCCAACTACATCAAGGGACTCCGGTACCAGCTCTACTGCATTTCCCGGGAAGTAAGCACCACCCAATGCCTGGTCCACTGCGCCATATCCATAGACGCCGCCCGGAAAATCAACCGAGACCGCGGTCCCGATGGCTACCCAGACGCGTTGTTTGAGGAGCTGGTTATGAGATACGAGGAGCCGAATCCGGCTGCTAAATGGGATAGCCCCTTGTTTACGGTTATCCAGCATGACCCCGTGGATGAGCTGCCATTTGATGCTATTTGGGATGCGCTGGTTGAGCAGCGTGCGCCGCCGCCAAACTTTGCTACGGCTATGAAACCAGTGAGCGAGACTAACTACTTGTTTGAGCTGGATAAAATGACTCTGGATATCATTAGCGCCTTGCTGGAATCGCAGAAAAGTGGCGTGCCAATGTCGGAGGTCGTTGTGCCCGGTACTAAGGATAAAGTTCATATGCCCGGTCGCAATTTGACATTGTCTGAGCTCAGGAGGTACCGGATGCAGTTTACAAAGTTGAATCGACAGGTGCCGCTCAAGATTGACAAAATATCGTCGCAGTTTGTTAACTACTTGAATATTAACTTGTAAGCTTTTGCTATTTAGACACTTTTAAAGGCTTTTCCTTTTAAACTCAATGGTGAAAAGTACAAACCCTTTTTTATCTACGCTTTTAAGCAAAGTACCAATGCCTTTTAGCTTTTTTTTCTTTGGTTTCAAACAAGGCAAGCGTTTTTTATGCAGCCCATGGCCAAGCCTTGTGCCATCTTGTCTTTGCTAATCTATATCTGTAACACTTATTTATTCTCCTCCATATCTACTGTACAGCTTACTTTTTTTATTTTCCTCTCTCGCTCTAAACCATGATCAGACTGAAGTCCTCCGATGGTCGCCTATTTGCCGTGGACGAAAAGACCGGATTCATGAGCACCCTTATCAAGGATATTGTAACCGACCTAGGAGCCACTACTGAGCCCATCCCACTACCCAACGTGAGTGGTGATATTCTCGTAGAAATCGTGCGCTACTGCCGCTACCACAAGGACGATGCGCGCCTATCAAACTCGGTGCCAGATATTTTGCAGGACGACTCGCTAATAGAGGCCTGGGACAGAAAGTTTATGAACATGGATGACAGTAAGATGCTCAAAGTAATCTCTGCTGCAGACTATCTAAACATTGAGCCACTTGTGGACTTGGGGTGTCTGGCGATAGCTAAAATCATTCGTGTGCTGTCTGTGGAGGAGATTCGCAAGCGCTATAATGTTGTTGATGACTTTACTCCGGAGCAACGCGAGCAGATTCAAAAAGAGCTGGAACGCATGAAATAGTCTGATAAATTGCGCAGTCATCTGCAGAAAATCAGCCAAACTTGGACGGGGGAGGAAGAATCTGATCACCCGCGATATAAATACTGGCTTGCTGTTGTCGCCCATTCCTTTTTTCTTCCCTCTTCGCCATCCTTGTTTTTTTTTTGCATATTACTACTTTTTTTCGCTTCAAGGTAAATTCCATTTTATTTCTCCACAAGTGCCGAAGCGAATTTGTACAGCCAACTGCTGGCCACCAATTTTGAAAGTTGTCGCATGTGCGCTGCGCAATCTGGATTCGCTTTCCTGTTTGCGTACTATTGACCACCTTGACTGGCACGCGCTTCTCACGCTATTCCTATTGATAGTAGCTGGTTTCCGGCCTTTGCTTGCCACACACCATTGCCCTTCCGAAAGGGCGACTCAAAGCTCTTTCAGTCTTTTAATAAAGCATATATTCTTTTTGCAGAGCCTTTGACTAAGAAGCCTTTTCCTCGAATTGTATTTTTTGCCTGCATACAACCTATTGTGTTCTGTGGTCTTCCTCTATTTCTTGTGTCAATCGCTTAAAGCAGCCACAGCTAGCCATCGCTCCTCTCTTCTTGCCTCCTTTTTATTTACTCATTTTCTTTTCTTTTTTATTTTGCAATCTAGGGTGCGACTATTCGCTAATCTACGCGACGCTTTTCTTCTTCGTTATAACACAAAACTAGTTCTAAAGTCTCCTCTCCCTATTTTAACCATGGTTGTGCTTCAGTCGTCCGACGGAAAGAACTTCACCGTTGAGCGTGCCGTTGCTATTCAGAGTGTGTTGATCAAGAACTTGCTGGAGGACATTGGCGAGAGCGATGAGCCCATCCCCTTGCCCAACGTTAATGCCAAGGTGCTGGAAAAGGTTATTGAATACTGCGAATACCATGTCGATGACCCTGCTCCCATCCTGGACGACTTGGATGAGATCCCCAAGCGCTCCGATGACATTACGCCACAGGATGAGAACTTTATGAAGGTTGACCAGGAGCTTCTGTTTGAGATTCTGCTGGCTGCTAACTACATGGACATTAAGCCTCTGCTTGAGCTGGGTTGCAAGACCGTTGCCAACATGATCCGCAACAAGACCGCTCAGGAGATCCGCACAATGTTCAATATTGTCGACGACTTTAGCCCCGAGGAGCGCGAACAGATCAAGAAAGAGAACGAGTGGGCCGAGGACCATTAGTCTCTTTAGCTCTTAGCCTTCACTTTCTTTTTAAACATCTTTTAAAGGCGGGCAGCTTGCACGAGCTGCCCTAGCCCATGTTCCAACAATGTTTCTACTCCCCCCCAAATCCTGCGGCTAGAAGATTTTTTTTCTTCATGTGCGAAAATGTTTTTTCTTTTAGAACCTTGACCAAGTTCTTTTTTTCATATTTTATTTGAAATGATTAGACGAATTGCGCGGCGTTTGCTGACAGCCCCTGCATTTCGGCGAGGCATGTGTAGTGGCAGCAGTCGCATACAGTCGGCACACCAGGTCTTTGCTGGGCTGACCAAGAACCGACCAGTGTACCGGATCACTGATCCAGTAGAGGTTATTCGCGAGCCAAGCGTGTTTTACCAGGGGCTCTTGCGTGGTATTGCTCTAGCAAGGCATCGCATCGTGCTCAGCAGTCTCTATTTGGGCAGCGACGAGACCGAGCTAGTTTCAACGCTGGACCGTGCGCTAGCCATCAACCAAGAGCTCTGCGTCGACATCTTGCTGGACTGCTTGCGGGGCACACGGTCTGACTCGCGTGGCCAGAGCTCTGCTACGCTGCTGGCGCCCCTGGTGCGCAAGTACGGCGACCAGCGAGTGCGTATTGCCATGTACCACACGCCGGCGCTCAACGGGATCAGTAAGCGATTGTGGCCGCAGCGGTACAACGAGACGTTTGGGTTGCAGCATATCAAAGCCTATGTATTTGACGACGAGCTTATTGTCAGCGGGGCTAACCTCAGTCGCGAATACTTTAATAACCGACAAGACCGCTATATAAAGATTGGGTCTCGAGGGCTGGCCATATATTTTGTGGGGCTGGTGCGAGCTATTGCTAGCTTTTCTTTTGGCCTGGGCCAGGATGGCCTTCTGGCTATGCCCGTGGGCGTGCCTGATCCGTCGCGGGATCCTCGCGAGTTTGTTGCTGTGGCCAATGCTGTTTTGACTGGGTTCCTGAGCCGCGCTCAGGCTGAAAACACAATAGCTAGTGACGATGTGGATGAAGCTGATACCCTGGCTATTCCAACCGTGCAGATGAGCCAGCTGGGCATTACACAAGATGAGGAGCATATGCGCGAGTTCTTCCATATTACGGATACCTTTGCGCGACTCCATGGGTGTCGGAATCTAATGGCATCGGCGTATTTCAACTTTTCTGACTTTCACAAACGCAACGTGCTGCGGAGCTCTAGTCGCTGGGATCTGCTGGTAGCTTCACCTCGTGCCAACGGCTTTTTTACGGCGAGTGGGATTTCTCGGTATATACCTGATATGTACAGTATTATCGAGCACGAGTTTCTAAAATCGAGTGGTGGACGCCCTGATATAGCTGTTGAGGAATACTATCGCGAAGGATGGACGTTTCACGGGAAGGGCGTTTGGTGTTATTTGGATCAAAAGTTGCCGCAGTTGACTATGATTGGATCCCCGAATTACGGATATAGATCCATTTATTGCGATCTGGAGACCCAGATTACTCTGATACCTGGGACGGCTGGGAATTTGCAAAGTGACTTGCACCAGGAGGCGCTTTCTTTGCTATCTTATTCCGAAATGGTTAGTGAGGCTGGACTCAGAAAGCGTATACGCGGGTCGCCGCTGTGGTTGTATGGTCTCAAGCCATTAATACTGAAAAAGATGTAGAACTGCTAGCCTATGAGCCAATAAATGGTATTGTGCTTACTGGGTGGCATGCTTCCAACGCCCATCGGGTTTGCGTAGAATAATAGTGGCGCATCCCAAGATAGCTGGAATACTATGAATTATGTTAAGAATGGCTTGTTTAAACGTTTTGCTAGCTCTATCAAATCTCGCTCTTGACTGAGTTTGAAGCTGTTAAAAGTGGTTTATTCTTTAAAGCTACTTCTAGAATAAACTGTCCTTGGCTAGAGCATGTACTTGCAAGCCGAGTGGATCTGCTACTTAGGTTATGGACGGCTGGAACATAGTATAAATTAGAACTAGACCCTCTGGCTGCCATCTTGTGAGACATCATACCTATATGTCATAGTACTTAAATCAATGTTACACATTGGAACAATGTTCTCTGCCACCCGAGTTTATTCTTTATTTGGGTAGAAGTATCTCTCTAAGTCAGCGTTGTCAGAATTACTTATTTCGCCTTGTTTATAAGCCTTAAAGAGGTACTCTCAACCAGTAGTGTTTAGGAAGTGCTTCAAACTCCGTGAAGTCTTTTTTAAAGCTATTCACTGTTGATAACACAACCACAAAGTCTTTTTCAAGCGAAATATCGATCAAGTCGCTTGAATGAATAAACCTTCCCTAATCAAGAACATGTACCTCCATTCCACGCAGTGTAAGGTCAGGGTCTTTCTTGAGTGCTTCTATTACTCTCTTGTAGTTGACGGCTGTAACGTCAGCCTCTTTACAGAGCTTTAACCCAATATCATATCCTATGTTAGCAGCAAACGTGCCAACAATGCCAATCAATCAAGGAATCAGAGCAGCATAGTGAATGGAACATCCTTTTGGAATTCAGACATCGTTGGGTATAAAGAGCAGCTTTGCACGGCAACAACAAGTAATAGTGTCTCTTTTCTTAGGTTATATTTTTTGGAGCTTTTGAAAACTAACACATGATGTCAGACCTGCTTGGGTGCCTAGTCTAGCTGGGTAGCTCCATAGTGTGCTCCAGCTAGTGCTCTACTTTCTGGCTGCTATATATATTGCAAAGGCTGTAGTTGTGTTTCTGGCGTGTTGCTATGTGAAGCAGCTGACTAGGGAGTACGAGCTGGACGCGAACACTAATGCAGTACACTATAAGTTCATTGGTGCTTGGGCTGCTTGCAGGTATCGTATTCACATGACAAGTAAAGAAACCTCCTGGGTAGGCAAATAAAAAGGCGGAACAAAGCAATTAAGAGCTCTTTGCTTGTCTGAAAGTGGAGAAGAAAAGTGGCAAACACCTTGGAACATCTCTCCTTCCGGTCAAGCATCCATGGGAGAGGGAAAAAGCGCTGACAGACAGAAAATTGCGTAATTGAAAAGCAGAACTAAAAATAAATGGTGTGTCCAAAAGCTAGCAAATACGAAGAAGGCAAGGCCAAGCTCCGCCAGAGGACACACATCCAACCCATGGTTGCTTTTCCCCCCAAAGAATGCACCAATGCAATGATTTGGCTCTTTTTGCCTTGCCAGCATTGATGGCAAGGGCCATTTTGAGCACAAAGGCTTCCATAGAAAAGGGGGAAGAAAAATATGAATCTGCTGACCATGACGTAATTCAAAAGCACCAAGACTCCTTTTCGCAATTGATGGCATTGCAATTGGCAAAAGTGGGCAAAGGTGGGCTGTTTGTTGGCCATCCTTTGTACTTGAAGCAAGTATTCACTTGCTGCCGAGAGGTATAAAAAGGCCTGCTCTGAACAAGTGCTGAAGCTTTTTTCTCCACCACTATTCTTATCCCACATTTCCTTTCTTAATCAACAAGCCCTTGCAAGATTAGTTTGGCTCAGTATGTATCCAAAGATTTTTTAGGAAAGATGATTTTAAATCTACTAAAGATATTCTTGAGTATGTTAGAAACCTTTACCCAGACAATGGCTATATTGTTTTTTATGCTATGGATGAAAAAAAAAATGGTCAAGAATACACAAAAACGTTTGCAAAGGCATACAAACATGACGCTATTATCATTTTGACGGTTTTGACAATACACAATTTGGATCTCTTCTTAAACGTAAAAGATCATGAAGGTAATGTTGTGAAGCCACTTATTGTTACGCTTGACGAACCAGTGACTCTAGTGTGCTACTGTTGGATAGCAGCGAGTATAGTCGGCCAGATCGCGATTACGAGTCCATGATCATAATCGCAAGATTATGATTACAAGTGACTATGGTGGCGCTGTTTAAATATGGCGCTGCGGGGCATCAGTGGTGTGAGATCTCTTCAGTTATTTTAGCTCATATATTTAGGATAATTATATATAGGGTTTATTCTAAACCCACATAGTACTATCCAACAGCTACGATGAGAATGGAAATGTACAACCATCTTCAGAGGGAATTTTTGAATTGATTCAATGTATACAAAAGGACTTTGAGCAGGTTGAACGCTTAAGGCAATTGGTGTCTGAATATCGAGAGAGCCAGCATTAGAAGAGGAAGCAGGCTTTGCGTGTTAAAAGTAACAATGTCTTAGCTGAGTAATTATTTGGCATGTTTAGCTTTCTTGTTGAGAGCACGTCTCTGAGTCCTTTAGTCATACAGTTTCTGTTAGACACTTTTATTAACAATAGACAACTATATCTATATAGAGCACAAGTAGTGTTATTTGTGCAGCCCTGTAGAATGTAGAGCGTATGTTGGATAGTACTATGCGGGATTAGAATAAACCCTAAGTATATAATTATCCTAAATATGCGAGCTAAAAAAATAACTCAAGAGATCTCGCACCACTAATGCCCCGTAGCGCCATATTTAAACAGCGCCGCCATAGTCACTTGTAATCATAATCGCAAGATTATGATCATGGACTCGTAATTGCGATCTGGCCGACTATACTCGCTGCTATCCAACAGCGTACTAGCTTTCCAGTCGCTCTTGATGCGTGTTGCTCTGCATTTCAGATGCTGTGGCCTTAAATCCAGGACATTTCCCTGCTAAGAATGGCTTTATAGACTATGTACTGAATTTAGATTATCAACTGTAAAAAGAAGTCTTGCAGGGTAGAGTTGCAACAAGCGTTGCCCATTAAAGCCGCCAGTTAACAGAAAAGAAAGAGTTGAAAATGTCATGCCAGGCTAGGAAGGCCTATCTATACGATACAAGTGTTGGATTGGAGACTGGCTATAGCCCGGAAACTAATAGAGTAATATCTAATTGAACGTTGTACCTGTTGGTCGTGGGCGCAATCCCATTCGTTTTGCCACTGGCTCGTCTTTGCATTCTTGCTTTGGAGGTGCTGGTTGCTTTTCAGCCTTACGCTTGATAGACACTTGTTTTGGCTTTGCTTTAGGTTTGGTCGCGGTGGAACCTACACTGTCTACGAGATCATCCGAAAACAGCATGCCTTGAGCCCACCCAGCATACGGGCTGAACAATGTGACGATAAGCGCCTGGGCCAACTCGTACGCCTTTGTTGATGGTGACTTGAATGAACCAAGCTGGCGTGCAAGCTTCTGGATCTGCTCTTTCTTATCTGGTGGCAGTTGCATGTCTTCCAAGTTGTTTCCAGAACCAGCCAATCTGCCGACATACCGCTTCTGCGCAACTTGCCATATATGCGTATCCACGGGCACTGCATCCGCTTTATCCAGCGACATTAGCAAAACACAGTCTGCGACTTTGGGCCCAACTCCTGATAGCTTCATCAGCTCTGCCCTAGCAATCTCTACCGACACGTGCCGAAGATTTTCCAGATACGCGTCTCCCAGCGACGCCAAGCGTTCGACGGTTTTAGCGTAGTATTTGGCTCGATACCCAAACCCCAACTCTTTCATCGTCTGCTCCACCTCGGGGTCTTGCGCAATCGTCTGAACGCTAGGAAAGGTAAAGAATATGCCCTTGCTGGTCTCGATTGTTTGGCCATACCTGCTGCACAGCTTGTCTACTAGCATGGTAATCCGCTTGATGTTGTTGTTGGATGACGCGATGAACGTAAACAGGTTCTCCACTATCGGTTGCCTCAGTATGCGTACTCCAATTTGCGTCCGCGCTAGGCCTTTGAACTCTGGGTCTACTTTGCTCCACTGGTTGCAGAGCACCTGTAAACTGACACGGAGCTGAAAGTAATCCCACAAAAGCAGCTTTAGGTCCTCATTTGTTTCACTAGCACTGGGTAGTCGGCCCAGAGAGCGGAATAGAACGCTTGTGTCGGTTTGCTTAAGATCAACTACGTGTCCAAATATTGCACACGTCCATTCGTTTGGTCCGGTGCTTTTCCAGCGAAACGCCTGCCCGCATATTAGAGTTGGGTCAAGGCGTAATTCGGCTGGCGCTACCTCCAGATCCTGCCAAACCACCGATAATCCATGTGTCTCTGCTGCTATTGTCATGAGCGGTTACAAGATAAAGGTTTCCAAAAGAATAGAGCTTTTTTTTAGTTCTAGAAAATCCACTCGTAAGAACGATTGGGCCCGGTGCTTCAAGCACTGTATGGGTAAGGAACAAAAACTAACAGTGATAGAAGAGTAGATCGCAAAGAGTCGGGACTTTTAACAGGCTGTGGTGTCTAGACAGGAGGTGCTACAGCACTTTTTAGTGCGCGGTAAGCCTTGATAGGAGATGAAATGTCGTAGTAGGTACCACCACCAAAGCCCTCAGTGAAAACATGGTTCTTGCACTCTGAATCACTATAATAGCCAGTTGGACCTCCAAAAACTGACACAAAGTTATAGCTACCGTGGAAGCTCGATTCCACGCGATGGCAATGAAAGTTGTCAGAATAATACACCTTGACCTGGCCAGCCAAGTTTCTAAGTGAGACACGGCGATCTGCACTGCCAGGAGCAAACAAGCAGCCGAGAAAGGCAAGGGCAAGGTAGAAGCGCATAGAGGGGCTAACAAGTAAAAGGTGAGAGTAATCGAGAAAGAAGAAGCTCAACAGCCAGAATAAGCAATTGACAGGAAAGGGCGATTTTTTCAATTACTTTTTTAAAACGGGGCCAATTGCTGTTTGTGTCTTGTGGCAAAAGCATACGGGTTTCCTTCTAGAGATAATGCTACAAAGCAAGGGTAGGATTGACAAAAAAGGCTTCCACTTTCTAAGCGCACCTGGCCTATTTAGTGCTAATAGCTCCACGTAAACACTTGTATGGAGGTTTTAAATGCAATGCCTCTACTTGCACTTTTAGACATGGAAGGCACTAGGCCAGGAACATATGTGTTGGATAGTACTATGTGGGTTTAGAATAAACCCTATATATAATTATCCCAAATATACGAGCTAAAATAACTAAAGAGATCTCGCACCACTAATGCCCTGTAGCGCCATATTTAAACAGCGCTGCCATAGTCGCTTGTA